>JAULKL010323491.1:0-16719 GCA_032355745.1 Rubia rechingeri
TAGCTTACATATAGATCTCAAGACATGGGCTTGGAAGCCTTAATCAATTGCTCCCAAGGTTATGTTTAGCTACTAGAGTTCATACTAATTAACAAAAGCAAATCACACATGAATTCAAGATAAAACTAAGATGGAAAAGATGGAAAAACTAGGGTTTTCTGCTGTGGAATCGGGAGAGGAAAGTTGAGGAAGAAAGAGAAAAGTAGTGAGTATTTATAGTACAAAAGCCTAAAAAGTAAGTCTGGGCCGAGGACGTCGCGACTCGCGATGGCCAGAGTACTCTACCCTCACAAATTTACTTCTTTTTGGTCTAAGTACAGTAGTCTCCTCTTCTCTTCTTTAGGTCTTCAAAGTCTTCATTTTCTTCAAAATGGAGTCTTCATAGTCTTCAAATCTTCCAACGATTACCTCATCTCACAAAATCTGTATTAAAAGTGATAAGAGCGTTAAAGTTACTCTTAACTCTAGTAATAGAATTTCAAGATAAAATGGAGTATCCAAAGTATAAAAGCATACCAAAATCAGTAAAAAGAGTCACAAATCATTGTATAAAATGGCGGCGTATCATGCTAATTGCTTCAGACTCCCTGGTTCCAGTTAATATCATCTCAGGAAGGCAGAAAGTGGTTAGATCTATCCAAAGTGAGATGGAAGATATATGGTATCTGTGTTTTAGTTTCTCAAGCCAAATATAATAAATTAACCACATCTTAGAGAATTATATTGATGTACCGACTGTCTTTTGATAATATATTGATGTCTTTTGTGTTATATATATATAACTTCTTAATGTGTTCAGTGCCAGAACAAGGATTCACTATCCCACTATTTTAATAGTTGTAGGATTTCTTCCCAAATTTAAGATAAATTTCATGAAATACTGGAGATTCCACCTATGATTTTCCTTTCTATCTTTCATAGGCTGTCCTTTTACTGGAACCTGCGAACACTATCTAAACTTAGAGTTGCCTTATTAATTAATTTACCTATGATTATATGCTGGCAGTTTTGGAAATCTAGGAACAATTGCCTCTATGATAATATATCTCTGAATGTTGATGTCTTGTGGAAAACCATTGTTGAAATGTATCTGCAATTATTCACAATTAATGGATCTATTCCATGGACTAACTCTGAATTTCCTTTCGTGGTTCATGGCTTCATCACATCATCTAAAAAAAGAAAAAGAAGAGAACACTAACAATGAAATGGAACCCACCTGATACAGGCTTGAAGATTAATTATGATATGCTTCAGTTGATCAAAATGCTTCTGGAATCGACTGTGAAATGAGAGATCATGCGGGGTCAATAATATATGCAATATCAAGGCCTATTTCATTTGAAATAGTATTAAATGCTGAACTTCTCTCTATTCCCGTGGGTATCCAATGGGCAGCTGAATCAAATTAAAGATGCTTCATTGAAATAGATTGTCTTCAAGCTCTTAGATCCTAATTGGAAGGGCATAGCATCCTTAGACTCTAACTTCCTTAATAAAGAAAATTGAGGTACTAACTAGGCAAGGATACATCACCTTCTATCACGTTCCGAGACAAGCAAACCAGGTTGTGGGCTATTTAGTAAAACTCATACTCAAGAAAGGATCTGAAACTTCATCACCAGAACTGGTGCACTCCGAGAAGTTGGATTTTTTTAATAGAAGAGATTTACTTTTTCCTCATTTTATACATGTAGATTGTGCTCTACCTTAGGGAAGCTAAAAGTAGGATGGACGCTTGACCACACTTAATTCGACACATGGTGTGGAGGATTAACGTGTGGAATCACACCTATGATACATCTTTGTTCTTCATCTTCTAGCTGCAATTATTTTGTGATAGGTCAAAGCATACCATGGGCAAACTATTATCAACTGTAAAATTTTATAATATTTCTACACGGTTAGAGGAGCCGATATATTGCCCCACTCATCCCAATGAGTGTTTTGAATAAAAAATCAAATAAAAAATACTATAATACACATCAAATTAATAGATAAATATCAAACTAATACACTAAAAACACATTAAAAATTAAATACACATAAAATTCAAAAAAATGTCACATTTAAATGTAGCACTGAAATAAAAAAAATTCATCAAGAATAGATTTTTTTTAAAAAAATTACACTACTGAAACATCACATTAAATAAAAAAATAATATTAAAAAAAAACATCAATAGTTTTTAAGAACGACTCGATGAAAAATTAAAACATCAATCAAAATGAAAATGTAAATTGCAAATTGCAAATTAAAAATTAATATAATAAAATATCATTAAATAGTGTCAAAAACTAAAAGTGTTAGATGTTTAACTTATGAACACAAGATTTACCCTTAAAGATCAAATTTTGAATTTAATACACATGATTTTAGTTTTTAAAAATTCCAAAAATATATCACAAGGTTTGGTTGAAATATATGGAAATGAAACATCAAATGTGGTTGTAAAAAGGCGCGTATTGGGCGAAAATGGGAGGAAAATTCACTAGTAGAGAGTCTTCTATTAACGGAGGCATTGGAAGATGGTTTCTGCCCAGCCTCATATTTTGAAGTCGGTTAGTTTTAATACAAAGGCAATTTTTTCATAACCGCCTTTAAATATGGCTAATGGAAGGTGGTTGATGGCAGAACTGCCTTTAAATTACATCAATAACCACCTTTAAAATCCTACTTTTCCTAGCTTGGAAATTAGGTATGACTTGATTTCCGAGCTTGTAAACTCCATGGTCTCCTAGCCTTGAAGATGAGATAGAATTTTGGAGTTTGTAATGGGTTTTTCGAGTTTATAAATAGAGGTCGTAAAGATGCTTATTTCTGAGCTCGAAAAGTAGGTCAGTATATATATTGGAAAAAACCCTAACCATTAAATGCGCCCCACGTCCAAAAATATTGCCTTCAAATTCTCGTCCACTAATGAAGAAGTGATTTCATATCAAAAGGGTGTCACTTTTACATTGGAAAAGGTTAATTTCATTTGAATTATTTACTTCATTGTCTTGGAAAATATTAAGTGAGGTGATGATTTGAATGATATGTGTGTGTGTGTGTGTTAAATTAGGATTTGTGATATGGGATTTGTTTATTGTTGAATGAATGGTCATGGATTGAACTTTAATTAACTTAATTGTAGGATAATGGATCAAGATGAACTCATTGATAATGATCATAGAAAATCTCCCGATTACATGTCATTGGTAGAATCATTTATTTTTTTAGCATTTGAAAATTCTTCTAAAAAGGGTGGGGTACGAGCACAATGCCCATGTGAGGATTGTAGAAATGATGCCTATCTAGGGAGGAAGATGCGGGAACATCTCGTAAGGAAGGGTTTTGAAACTACCTGCACACATTGGTATGGCATAAGGAAGTAATTGAGGATACCTCAGAAATGATTAAAATGTCCAACACGAAGGTGAGAGATGAATTAGAGAGAAATATGGAGTTTGATGAAATGGTTGAAGATATTTCAAGGGAGTTCAAAGGTAAACCCGAGTCTTTACAGGCATTAATTGATGACAAAGGGAAACTCATTACAAAGATTTGAAACACGCAGTTTTTAGTGCAACCTTGCAGATTTGAATTTGAATGCAAAATTTGGATGGATTGACAAGTTGTTAACTGAGGCTCTCCAATTTTGTAGGTATTTTTTTCCCAAAGGTAATGTATTGCCCGATAGGTGTTATGGCACCAAAACAATACTATACCCAATGGGTTTGGAACTCCAAAAAATCCATGCATGCCCAATTGGTTGTATCTTGTACAGGGGGAAGTAGAAAAATATGGGGAAACTTTCAGGTTTGCTGCAAGTCTTGGTATAGGTTGAGAAGTGGTGGAATTGTTATGGGTGCAGAATTTGTATCAAATTCAAAGAAAAAGACATCGGTAAAAGTGTTATGGTATCTCCTTATCATTCCCTGTTTGAAGAAGTTGTATGCGGGTAGGGAAGATGCAAAGCTGTTGTGTTGGCACGCGAATAGGGCCCAGCCGGCGGATGATGTGATAAGACATACTTCAAATGGTTAGCAATGGAAGAAATTCGATGGTCTATTCCCCGAGTTTGGCAATGAATCCCGACAGTTGAGGCTAGGGTTATGTATAGATGGTATGAATCCATGTGGTAATATGAGCAGCAATCATAGTAGTTGGCATGTTATGTTGGTGATTTACAACCTTCCGTCTTGGTTGACCATGAAGCGCAAGTATGTTTTGTTGTCTTTGATGACATCAGGCCCGGAGTATCCGGGTAATGATATTGATATGTATCTCGCTCTTCTAATCGAGGATTTTTTTATTTTGTTCAAAGAAGGTGTTCGAACGTATGATGGTTTGGTTGAAGATTTCTTCACTTTGAAAACTATGTTATTTTGCACCATCAATGACTTCCCCGCATATGGAAATTTGTCTGGGTATTCTGTGAAAGGCCACCTAGCTTGTCTCGTATGTGACAAGGATACTGATTTCTGTCAACTAAAATCTTATCTCTTCTTTTCTCGATTAATGGAATGCCACTTGGATTCTTCCTGAGGATTTCAAGACGATTCTCACTACCCTTCCCCCCCTTTCTCTTTAATATTCTAATTGGGGATTTCACGAGAATTTAATGTGTGTAACTGAGAATTTCACAAGAAGCTCTAGATGGAATCAAGCCTATGGTTTCACCTCTCTAATTCCGATTGAATGGACTAGGGGGTTAGGTTTTTTAAGTCTTTCCCAAGATTTTCTAATTTCAAAATCTCTTTATTAGTAATTTTAAAAAACGGTGTCCATCGTTGGACGATGAACGACGAAGCCATACACAATGGGATTCCCACCATCATTCTTCCCTAAAAATTGTCGTAAAGCCTACCATTGTGCACTAGTGTTAACTAGATTAAATGATATTCTATCAAAACTATAAGAGACAACAAATCAAAATATAAATAGCTCCATAAAAATAAAATCAAGCCAAATATAATCAATTGACCACATTTTAGGGAAGAGAACATACCTTTTCAAATTACTACAATGTCCTTTACAAGGAAGAGTACATCAAATTCATTTCCAACCTCTTCAAGAGAAAATTGATTCAAACAAGCCTCTATAATTGGGGGGAAATGGCTATATGGTTGAGAATCTTGTTTAATTATATGTTATTTTAATGTTATAGTTTTTATATCTCTTAAATGAAACCTCGGGGTATTGAAAATACAACTGCATTTTCACCTAACACTTCCTAGCCATTCGTTTAAATAAAGTTCAACATGAAATTTTTTTGTCTATTCCATATAAAGTAGAAAGAAAATGAAATGTGTTATGAACCACTTTCCTTTCCTTACAAATAATTTTATTGTCACATTTATAATCTTTCTATTCCAGGTAAAACATAGCGGAAAAAATAACCACAGAGGTGTTTGCTCATAATACAATGAATAGATTAGAGACATACTTGGGAGAGTGGACGAGTTGGCAGAGTGAGATCGTTATGGACCCCAACTTTATTCTGGAAGTTGTGAAACCACCATCGTGTAAGTAAGGAGGAAGGCGGAGAATTGCTGGAGAAGAGGGAGGCAGAAGAATATTTTTGTTAAATTATCCAAATGGGGATTTCTTGCTCAAACAAGGGTTATTTCCATTGAATAGATGATTCCTACAGGACGAGGTCAACGCGGATTAATTATTGGGGATAGACAAATAGGTAAAGCGGAAATAGCCACAGATACTATTCTCAACTTACCACGAGATATATTGGGAGTCACAGATCATTTGATTGGACTGGAATTTGGAATGGGCATAATTGAAAATATGAATCATTTCAAAAATAAACGTATTCATTCTATAGTAAATCTATTACAAGATCAATTTGGGTTGGCTCTGGTTTTTTTAGAAAATGTGTTTCACGGAACTATAGGTGGAGCAATTCGATGGTAGCTTGCAAGGTTCATAACCTTGAGGTTACGGATTCAAATCCCGCCTCTGCAACATCTTGTTTGTCAAAAAAATTATTTTACGTCGTTAACTAGTAATTCATTATACGATTTTCTTTTAGACAAGAATAAAATCATTAAATGATCACAAGTAATTAGACCCAATATTTTGTGATGCAGGTCGAATGGCAGCGAGCTGTTTTTAACTGTTTTCCAATTTTGTTTTTATTTTGGAATTAATTCCCAATTTCCTTGTTTTTGTTGTTGCCAATTTATTTTGGTTTCTTTTAGCATTTAAAGACCTCTTGTATTTTTGTAATTGGTAATCATTCATAATACTATTTTCAAGATTATTTTCTCTCTGGTGGATTTCAAAACCAAAACCTAGGGTATGTGCTTGCAGACCTTAATTGTTCTTCAATATTCGTGTTTTCAGATTTCTTTGTTATTCTGACTGCGTCAATTGGTATCAAAGCAGGCTTTTCCCTGACCTTTTCCATTGATTCACGGTGAGTGATGAACCATTAACCAAGGCAGAAGGGAGTGCGATTATCACATTCTTGGCTGTGTTGAATAGAAATATAGAGGCATTGTCGACTCGAGTGGAGACTTTGAGCAATGGAGAGCGATTGGCCCGGAGGAATCCAAAGAGGAAGAATGTTTTCAATGATTCATCAAGTTCGGATGATGAATTAACCGATACAAAAACTGTGATGAACAAGGGAAATCTACAGAACAAACCTGATTACCGGGTTAAGGCTAACATCCCCTTATTTTATGGATCCATGGGCGCAAAGGAGTTGCTGGATTGGCAGATCGAAGTGGATCAATTTTTCGAGATCATGGAAATTCCGGAGGACAATCAAGTGAAGATGGTCGCGGTTAAATTGAAGAGTACGGCTGATGTGTGGCGGGACAGGCTGGCTGACTCTAGGCGCAAGCAAAACAAGAATCTGATCTGATCTTGGAGGAAGATGAAGCAGTTGATGCTAGATCTATTTTTTCCAGCTGATTACGAGCAAATTTTGTACAAGTTGTACATCGAATGCTGCCAAGGGAGTAGCTCAGTTCAGAAATATACGGCTGAATTCATGTGTTACAGTGAACGCATTGAACTTGGTGAGTCTGAGAATCAGAAAGTGGCTAGGTATATCAGTGGCCTGAAACCTTCAATTTAGGAGAAGATGGGGTTACAGACCGTGTGGACTGTGATCGAGGCTCAAACGTTGGCCATGAAAGCAGAGATGATGGAGAATTCCCCTCGTGGTGGAGGTAGTGCCTATCCTGGCATTGGAAAATTTCAGCCCCAGGGCAATTTCGAGGCATCCGGAAGTAAGGAGAAGATAGTGATTACTAAGGAATTTAACCTTGGTACTAGTGAGAGTGGTTCAGGTGGTGCGAAGGATAAGAAGGTCTCTCCAGCCAGGGCACCAGTGCAGAGAGAGCCTAACCCATATTCTAAGCACGTGGTGAAAAGTGTTTCATTGTGGTCTTATGGGACACATGTCGAATGTTTGCCCATCGAGGACCGTGGCTCTCCTGGAAGAATATGGTGAGGACAATGTAGATTATGAGTATAAAGGAGCTGAATTCACCGAAGAGGAGACAACTGAGAAAGTTAGCATTGTGTTGTAGCGGATTTTATTTTCATCCAAGGACGAGGGCCAGCGTAAGAATCTCTTCAGAACCCACTGTTCGATTAATAATAAGTTGTGCAATTTAATTGTGGATAGTGGTAGTTCTGAAAATCTTGTTTCTACAAAATTAGTAGAATATCTGAAAAACCTTATACCTTAGGTTGGGTTAGTAAGGGTAATCAGGTTATGGTGACGTTAACTTGTAGTGTTCCTGTTTCAATTGGGAAGCATTACAAGGAGGACATGATCTATGATGTACTAGATATGGATGTGTGCCATGTGTTGTTAGGTGGCCTTGGCAGTTTGACAATGACGCTAAGCACAAGGCGCGTGACAATATCATGTTGTTTTCATGGGGTGGGCATAAGGTTTCTATGGCTCCTGTTCGGCATTTTAATAGTGTCACAAGAAATAAGCAGTCGAATTTTCTGGTTATGACACGAGGTGAAGACGAACTTGATGATGCTATTGCTGAAACTGGCTATTTTTATCCTGTGGTGACGAAGGGGGTTGCTGAGGGTTGAGAAGGAGGAGGCACCGATTCCAGAGGAAGTGCAGTTTATTTTTGGAGGATTTCGAGCAGTTAACTGGTGACGATCTTCCAAGTGAGTTACCTTCTATGCGGGATATTCAGCATCAAATTGATTTTGTTCCGGGATCTCGCTTTCCAAACCTCCGACACTATCGTATGATTTCGAATGAGAATAAGATTCTGAGGGAACAAATTGAAGACTTGTTGAAGAAAGGGTTCATTCGTAAGAGTATGAGTCCTTGTGTGGTTCCTGTTCTTCTTGTTCCTAAGAAAGAAAATCAGTGGCAGATATGTGTTGATAGTAGGGCTATTAAAAAGATTACTATCAAGCATCGATTTCCAATTCCTCGATTGGAGGACATGCTTGATGAGCTGGCAAGCTCGAAGGTGTTTTCGAAAATTGATCTTCGAAGTGGATGTCATCAGATTTGTGTAAGGCCTGGAGATTAGT
The DNA here is from genome assembly GCA_032355745.1 of Rubia rechingeri. Taxonomy (NCBI): domain Eukaryota; kingdom Viridiplantae; phylum Streptophyta; class Magnoliopsida; order Gentianales; family Rubiaceae; genus Rubia; species Rubia rechingeri. Next base: position 8,530 of record JAULKL010323491.1, read on the forward strand.
GGAAGACGACTTTAATGAGCAAGGATGGACTGTACGAGTGGTTGGTGATGCCTTTCAGATTGTCCAATGCCCCAAGTACCTTTATGAGGTTGATGAATCAGGTTTTATGCCCTTTCATTGGTTCTTTGATGGTGGTTTACTTTGATGATATCCTGATTTATACTAAGACCAAAGAGAAGGATTTAGAGCATTTGAGGCATGTGTTGCAGGCTTTGCTCGAAAATTAGTTGTACATTAATTGGAAAAAGTGTACGTTCAGCACCAAAAAGTTGTTTTTTATGGGTTTCATGTTTGTGAAGATGGAATTCAGGTTGACGAGGATAAGGTGCGTGCTATTCGCGAATGGCCAGCACCTACGTCTGTAACGGAGGTTCACAGTTTCCATGGCCTGGCTACGTTTTATAGACATATTTTCTAAAATTGCAGTGATGTGACTGCTCTCATAACTGAGTGTTTGAAGAAGGGAAATTTTCGTTGGGGTTTTGAGCAGGAAAAGAGTTTCGCTTTGATCAAGGAAAAGCTGTGTACTGCGCTAGTTTTAGGTTTCCCTGATTTTGATAAGGTTTTTGAAGTAGAATGTGATGCCAATGGCATAGGGATTGGAGCTGTGCTATCCGAGGAGAAGAAACCAGTGGCGTTTTTCAGTGAGAAACTGACGGAGTCCCGACAGAAGTGGAGTACTTATGATCAGGAGTTTTATGCTATTTTTAGGGCTCTAAGATAGTGGGAGCATTACCAAATTCAGAGGGAGTTCATTATGTTCACTGATCATCAGGCTTTGAACTTTCTCCATTGCCAGAAGATGATTAATAAGATGCATGCTCGATGGGTCAGTTTTCTGCAGAAATTTCCTTTCATTATTCAGCCTAAGTCAGGAAAGTCGAATAAGGTGGTCGATGCTTTGAGTAGGAGGTCTTATTTATTGATTACTTTAGCACAGAAGATAGTTGGTTTTGAATGTCTGAAGGAGCTGTATGAGGAAGATGCTGAATTTAAGGAGATATGGGCGAAGTGTAATGAGAGCAACATTAGTGGAGCATATTATCATGTTCGTGATGGCTACTTTTCAAAGGAGATCAGTTATGCATCCCCAACTCTTTGTTGAGGGAAAAACTGATTCGGGATTTGCATGGTGGCGTTCTTAGTGGTCATTTGGGAAGAGATAATACAATTTCTAGTTTGGAGGAGAGGTATTATTGGCCGCATTTGAAGAGGGACGTGAGCACCATTGTCAAGAAGTGTTATGTCTGTCAGGTTTCTAATGGTCAGTCTCAAAATACTAGTCTTTATATGCCATTACCTGTTCCAGAAGATATCTGGCAAGATTTGTTTATGGATGTTGTGTTGGGGGTGCCTCGTACCCAGCGTGGCATAGATTCTGTGTTCGTAGTGGTGGACAGGTTTTCCAAGATGTCGCATTTTATTGCATGCAAGAAGAATGCTGATGCATCCAATATTGCGAAGCAATTTTTTCGGAAAGTTGTTCGTCTCCATGGAGTTCCCAAATCCATTACTTAAGACAGGGATAAAAAATTCCTCAGTTATTTTTGGATTACTTTGTGGCGGATGTTTGGGACTTCTTTGAAATAGAGTTCTACTGTCCATCCCCAGACTGACGGGCAAATTGAGGTAACGAACAGGACGTTAGAAAATATTATTTATAGTGTTTGTGGAGAGATGCCGAAGCAGTGAGATTTGGCTTTGCCTCAGATCAAATTTTCTTATAACAGTGCAGTGCATTCAGCTACAGGAAAATCTCCATTTTCTCTTGTTTATACTACTATTCTGAAGCATGTGGTGTATTTGGTCGAGTTGCCAAAGGTTGATGGAGTTAGCAAGTCGGCAGAAAATTTGGCTAAGGAGATTGTTGAGACCAAGGAATCTGTTAAGGCTCGTTTGGAGGCTACTGGGAAGAAGAATAAGGAGGCTGCTGATAAGCGTAAGAGACTCAAGATTTTCAAGGAAGGAGATGACGTCATGGTATTCTTGCACAAGGATCTATTCCCAGTTGGTACGTACAGTAAGCTCAGACCACGTAAGTATGGTCCGTTTAAAGTGTTGCGAAAGATTAATTATAATGCTTATGTTGTGGCTCTTCCGGATACTATGAGTATTTCCAAAACTTTTAACGTGGCTGATATTAATGAGTACCATGAGAATGAGGTTCTCTATCCTAAAGATAACTTGGGGTCGAGTTCTTCGGAGGTGGAGGAGACTTATGCAGGGCGAACGGCAGCGAGCTGTTTTTAACTGTTTTTCGATTTTATTTTTATTTTAGAATTAATTCCGAATTTCCTTGTTTTTATTATTCTGAATTTATTTTTGCTTCTTTTAGTATTTAAAGACCCCTTGTATTTTTCGAATTGGTAATCATTCATAATACTATTTTCGAGATTATTTTCTCTCTAGTGGATTACAGAACAAAAACATAGGGTTTGTGCTTGCAGGTATTAATTGTTCTTCAAGATTCGTGCTTGAAGATTTCCTTGTTATTCTAACTGCGTCAATTTGCAAATGGTTTACTCCGAAAAATTTCTGGAGAAGAGGGAGATTAGAGTTTTTGTTTTTATTATTATTTTTGCAAATGGGTTCCTCTGGAGAGTTGCCGGAGAAGAGGTATATAGGAGAATTTTTTGTTATTTTGCAAATGGATTTTGGTGTTTTACTAATCTTTAAAAAAACTCCAAATATAAAATATTTGTGAATTTCCAACCACAGTTCAAGATTTATATCCCCCACTTCTATAATCATATTTCTATGGTCATCGCAGAAGAGCAAAACAAACCACTAACCATACAGGCTATCATAGGTGAAATGAAAAAAAGCAGCGAGTGGGCTAAATAAATAGAGTACAACTTCGGAAGGCAAAAACAATTAGGAATTATCCTTGGATATGATCCATCGAAATCTATTACAATGAACGAATATTTTTTAAGAAAAAACCATTACTAGTACTTGGATAACTTTAATATGCAAAATGAAAACACCATCCTCATTTAATGACTTCAGAACCATTAATTATAATAAATCTTTTCTATGTGAAGAATTTTATTTTGCAAGGTGAATTATAACTTTGTTAGGGATGACAGTGGGATGGGTTTTGGTTGAGGTCCGCCTCGTATCCGTTTCAATGGGGTGGGTATAGATGTAGTTTTGGTGGTGGTGAGGTGGGTATGAGTATGAGAGTGATACTCATCATGGGTAGTGAATCTGACATGGATATTAATTCATACCCACCCCACCTCCGTCTCGCCCCACTATATCCGCTATGTACATACTAATTTATTATATAATAAACTGTTATTTATCCATAATGCACATGTCTTACTTATAATATTTTATTTAAATATTATTAATTTTAATATAAAAATTATTATCTTAAAGTAAAATTTTAGATGTTTTTTTGGAGATATATAGGATGAGTATGATGACTTTGAAGTAGGCATGGAGACTCAAGTGGATGGTGGGACGGGTGGATTTTAGATAATACCCGATGGGGCGGAGGTGGATTTTCATATTGTATCATCCATGGATGATGGGCGGGTATGAGTATGAAATTTTTTGATCGGCATGCGTATGGAGGAATCATAATTCGTACCGGCCCCACCCCATTGACATCCCTAACCTTTGTTCCACATAAAATAGAATGAAAAAATAATGTTTTATGAAACACCTTCCGTTTGATAGGAATATATATTTTGAAATGTTTATAATCTTTTTGTTCTATTGAGTAAAAGGGAAAAAAGAAATCTCATGAAGCACCCATGACTTTTATCTTAGAGTTTGTTTCTTGCGAGACCATTTCACGTTGAAATCAGGACGGATGAAAATATAAAGCAGAGAAAATTAAACTCGGGGTTAGTTTCAGAGTTAATTTAGATTTGGGGTTATTTTTTAAATTTGCAAAAATAATGAAGGGTTGAAATGCAATACGTAAAAAAATATGTATGCCTTTGTTCCAACTTTGTTCACCACCTCGTGTTTTCAGAATTTGTTCGCCGTTGTTCAACCTTTCTTTGCCACCTCACATTTTTGGATGGTTTTCATCGTTGTTTCTAGCATTTCGTCATTGTTCTAACTGATCTCTTCATCGTATCTTGCATTTTTTATTGGATTTCAGTTGCCGCCATAGGGGTTTTCAACTTCAATCACCGTGAATTTTTATTTTAGACAGATTGTCCTCAGATATCTAGAGTTGAAATTGAGTTCGCACATCAAACTAAAATTGAATTTCTGACATCGCGCTCAAATCAGATTTGAAGAAGGTAAAATGGGATTGAAATTGGGTTTGCAGCGGGTTAAAATCAGGGGGTAATAGGGTATGAGCTGAAAGGTCCAAACAAAGGTCAAGGCCCAGATGGTCCAGTTCTCGTTTTGACTGAGAACGTGGGACTAACATAAGGAACCAACGGACAAGGAATAATGGACAGTTGTTGTCACATCAAGCCTATAACTTATATACCAAGGGATGCAATGCAAGAATACTGATCCTACTTCTCAAGCACGCTTCTAAAGAAACCCTAAAATGGCTCTCTCGACTGATTTGATCGTTGAAGCGGGCACGGATTAACGTCGGCCTGCCTGACCCTTGTCTTTCTGTCTTGTAGGTTTTCTATCAAGTTAAAGGGATTTGGATCGTGATCCAGACTACAAACAAATATAGATTTAACATTGGCAGAGTCTGTGCTAATTACTTTGTTCACAACATCCGTGCAGCTCGAAAAAAAACCATGGAAGGACAACCAGTATTTGTAGATCTACTCATCAACATCCTGGTAGAGAACGTCACACACTCAGAGGAAGAATCCACTCTTTTGCCTACAGGAGAAAGAAACCGGCTCCAGAACGCTGCCGAGTTGGCTGAAAACTCATAAATCTTGCAGACCATCATGGTCTCGCAGAAGGAGGTGATGAGGAAGCTGGATGAGATGGAGGATAGAGAGAAAGAAGGGGGCAGAGAGAAAGGGTGAACAAAGGCTGAACATGAAACCGGTGAAGCTTTTTCATGAGTTAATGGACCGGGAAGCCAGCTCCCAGCGGAAAGAATGAGAAGGGGAAGGTAGCCACAACATGTCGAGAAGTAAGAAAATTGTAGTCCTGTCTCTAAAGAAGCCTGTGCCAGAGAGAGCAAAATTCTCCCGGGCGGTGGATGAAGATGATTAGGACCGCGCCTATCACCCCCTAAACCAAAAAAAGGGGGACAAGGATTGGAGGAGACCTGAAAAAGAAAAGGTAACATCCGGAGAGGGAGGAAGGGGCACCTCGTTCACAAAAAAGATCCAGTTTTACACAGAGGATCCCAAGCTAAAAATACCCCCCCAATTGCAATCCCTCAAGCCATTTGGTGCAAGGTTTTTGTGACTACCCTCACAGTGGCGGCGAGGGTGTGGCTCAAGAATCTAGAGAATGAAACCATTGACAGCTTCAGTCGGTTGGAGCAGAAGTTCCTGGCAATTTTCATGCAGGGAAGGAAATTCCAGAATACCAGATCGGAGTTTTTGGTAAACAGACAGAAGTCAGGGGAGATGATGTCTGAGTACTGGGAGAAATTCAATGATGAGGCCAACCAGGTGGAAAAAAAGAGTAACCAGTTTCTGCTAGACAGGTTTGTGAATGGTTTGAGACATGAGTTTTTGTTGAGAGGTTGTACTCTCAACCCTCCGATGAAGATTGATGAGTTTATAAGAAGAGTGGAGAACTTCAACAGGGTGGACCATGCCGACAGGAGGAGGAAGGAAGCGCAAGGTTCAGGTGGTGCAGGAGTGCGTAGAAGCGAATATAGGGGGGATAAATTTAAGAAAAAGTAGGAGCCAACCGCTCGTCCCAGCGGGCTGAACCTTAATCAGAAGTTTACACCACTCATAAAGATGATAAAGGGGATTTTCACCCTGGTGGCATCAAAAAACATATCGAAACTTCTTGATGCAGCCCCAAAATTGCTTCATACAGCCTCAAATTCTTGTGAATAGACTAAATTATTCCTCTTAATTTTTGTTTCTCCCAGCCCCCTCAGTTCACAAAAATTACTTTCCTCTCCAATTTACTTTATTCGTTGTTCGTTCTGTGATGCGTTCTTCTTCAACCCCTTTCACCGTCTGCCACCGGTAGCCATCCACTGCTTTCATCCATCTTTACCACCCGCCACTGCTTGCATCACCTCTTTTAGTACCTCAATTTCTTCTTGACCCTCCCGCATCACCTCTTTCAGTCCCTCACACTGCGTTCTTCACCGCCGGCCACTGAAGACCCCTCCCTTGCGTGTACTGTTCAAAGAGGAGTCCAAATTGAAATCCAGTATGAACGGAGGTAAACTTCTCCTCCATCTTAATTGCTGGTTTTTCACATATTTTATTGGTATAATTGAAGCTGTGCTTTTAATTGAAGCCTATCGAAAGGTTCTTGTTCATCTAGGGATTTCTTTTGTTAGTACTGAAATTCATGGCTGCTTTTCACTATCAAAAATTTCCTCTCATTTTGTATTTCTATGGCTTTAATTCTTCAAAAAATAAAGCTCTGTAGTCAGGGGTTCAGGGCTTTTATTATATATGTATATCATGTTAACTATATTTTATAAAATGACTACAATATTAAAATGATTAAATAAATTATTCATCATTCCTTTTCCGTTGATTCCTATAATGTCCATATAAAAATGAATTAAATAGATTATTCATAATTAATTTAAAAGATAATAGATAAAATACTAAATTTAGTCCGTCCAATTAACTCAATTAGACAAGCACGACACGATTCAACACGTGGAACGAGCATAACACAGCACGAAAAGCACGAAGCACGTTAGCGAGTTGGGAGCAGAATTTTATTTTATTAGCACAGCACAAAATGGCACAAAACATGATAGGCACGAGCACGAAAGTGGACATCAAATTATATAAGCACGAACGCACTGCATGACCACGACACGAGTATGGCACGAAGCCAACCTTGGTTGTGGAACAACATCATAATGTTCATTCCTTTCTCTGGAGTGTTGAGCATACATTATAATGTTTCTCTGGAACAATTTTGATATTGTAATACACAATGTTGACCATGCATCAATTATATATGAAACTGCAGCTAGTTTCTCAGTGTTGCAGATACAACTTCATATGATGTTGAAATGGAAGAGAAGGATTGATGTTGCAGTCCACAGTGACTAGCTAACTATTTCTTTTGGAATTATGAAGGCTGAATCGGGTATTTTATTGGGTTAAAATTGGGTTTAATGTGCAAATATTTAATGGTTCAAATTTATGTATGACATGTGCATGTTTAAAACTTAAGTTTAAGTATAAAACATTGCATTAAAAATAATATATATCAAATAAAATAATTAAACATCATATATTAACTAATAAATATCAAATTCAAATAAAATAATCAAATGAATACACTAAAAATTACTCTTAATTTTTTTGTTGAAACATCATATAAAACCTCTAAACTACAAATATGATTAAAAACACTATAATACACATCAAAATAAAAAAGATAAATATCAAAATAATACAATAAAAAACATTTTTTAGAAACTTTAATACACATAGTTTAAAACATCAAGTAAAAGTACTATTTATAAGCTTTTTAATATCCTGATGAAGGAGGTTTAATACCTGTAACCCCAAATTGTTCTTGAACTTGATGAGCTATTTGAATCTTCTTGATTATCCATTTTTTCCTATAAAAGAGATGAATATGTTAAATTCTAGATCTAACATATAGAAATATATCTTGTGGCTTTGGAAGAAAGAAACAATTTTCAACTCGAGCTTTTTGCTGACTTTGTGAAAGAAGTTGGAATTTTCTACCACTTGGAGAAATATTTGTTGGTGTATGATCTGAATGTTTTATGGTGTGTGAGATTGAAGAGGCTGTCAATGCTGCTGACTTATTCATGATGTCCTATAACAAATTCTCTGGTTAGAAAATCTGGAATGGAATTATCTTTTCCTTGAATAAATTCAATATCAAAATCAAAAACTGATAAAATAGCTTTCCATCTGGCAAATATTTGTTTTGAAACTAAATTTTTAACATCTTTTTGTAAAATTTCTTTTGCTGATTTGCAATCAATTTTTAACAAAAATTTCTTATTATATAAATCATCTTGAAATTTTGAAATGCATAGAACTATTGATAAAACTTCTTTTTTAACCGTTGAGTAATTTAATTGTTCCTATCCATAAT
>JAULKL010324474.1:0-16629 GCA_032355745.1 Rubia rechingeri
GAGCCACCTCGACTTCGAGCAGGCCGCCGGAACACGTGTTGGCGATACCGGCGAGTGAGTCGTCATCCAGCGCTTCGGCGAGCTCGAGATAGAGATCGCGGGAGCGGCGAAGATCCCGCTCGGCCTTTTTGGCGTGCATCGCCAGGCTTTCCGGCTCGGTCTCCATCATGCGGCGATGCGTCTGCCCGCGCACATAGTGAGCGAAGGCGACACGCTTGCCCGAGGCGACTTCCTGAGGCGGGTTCTCTTCATGCCATTCGATGAGCATGTTGGCGATGCCCAGCGCGGGCACGAGATCCCACAACGCGTAGTACGCGTTGGCCAGGTTGCCCTGAAGCTGTACGCGACGAGTCGCAGGGATGGGTCCTTCCTGAAGGCCGCGTTTGGCGGCGTCCAGCGCATTTTGATGCCGACCCAGGCCATCCCAGCCGCCATATTCGCGATTGCACGCCAGAGCGCGCTCGGCGCTTGTCGTCGCGACTTCATACTGGCGTCTGGCGATCGTGACCATATCTGAGTAACGCCCTGCCCTGTGCGCCTCAAGCGCGAGGGCGTCGAGCGATTCGAAACTTTCCTGTGCGTCGTCCAGATCGTCATCGCCGACGCCTCTGGATCCCCACACGGCGTCCACGACTTCGCCGACCGGCCATTCCAACACGGTGGCAAGCGAAACCAGGAAGTCGAGCTTCGGGTTTCCGCTGTCCGTATACAACTTGGTCGCGTCCCGCCTGAGAGCACGACCCAACTCCGCTCGGCTCCACTTCTTTGACACTCTTGCCAAATCAAGAAGCCGGTGGAGCCGGTCCCTTCTTTCCAGGGTTTCCACCATTGCAAACTCCTACCAATACTTGGTCCCACTGATGAGGGCCTCTCCGCCATGGGTCCATGCCCTCAAGCGACCCGAGAATAACCCATTTTCACAGACCCTCTCGAAACACTGCTTTTTGGCAGGGGGCTGCAAAACCGCATCCCAGGAGCGAAAGGGCCCGATACGGAATTTTAGTCGTATTTCGGACTACCTCAATGGTCCGCACGTAGATTGGCCCCGGTTCCACACCAGGGAGTGTCCGCGGCCGGGTTGAGCACCGCCAGGACGACGAGATCGCCCACGACCGATTCTCGCGTCACGCTCACCCAATCAGCCGCGGGCAACCATCCGCGGCTTCCATGTGAAGCCCACATCTCCTCCAGTGGGGGGCCGCCCAAGGGCGGTCCCCCGCTTCTTTTTTTGCCCACGTCCAAATGTGTTTTTTCGCCTCCCCTGCGATCGCGAGGCGCCGACTCCGCCCACGCTCTGCAGCGATAGCATGAGCAGGCGACGGAGGCGCGTTGGGCGCCCATTCATGGAGGAGCGAAGCGCATGGGCAAGCCGAAGGCCGGCGGCGGACTGGCGGCAATCCTTTACAGCCTGCAGCGGGCGCGCGACGCCGGCGGCTACATGCGCATGTGGCGCGCCCTGCGATCCAAGAACGCATGCAAGACGTGTGCGCTTGGCATGGGCGGGCAGCGCGGCGGCCTGGTCACTGAGTTGGGCCGTTTTCCCGAGGTGTGCAAGAAGTCCATCCAGGCGATGGCCGCGGACATGCAGGGGCGCATCCGCGAAGATTTCTTTCAGACATTCGATTTCGATCGGCTCGAGCGATTCACGCCTCGGGAGCTCGAATATTCCGGGCGGCTTGTCGATCCCTTATACGCGGGCCCCGATGACACGACGTATCGCGCGATCACGTGGGATGACGCGCTTGCGCGCATTGGCGCGAAGATGAAGGAGACGATTCCGGACGAGTCTTTCTTCTACTTCAGCGGACGTTCATCCAACGAAGCGGGATTCATTCTGCAGGTCTTCGCCCGGCTGTACGGCACCAACAACGTCAACAACTGTTCCTACTACTGCCACCAGGCGTCCGGGGTCGGACTCTCCTCCGTCACAGGCTCGGGAACTGCGACGATCGAACTCGAGGATCTGGATCAGGCAGATCTGGTCGTGCTGATCGGGGGCAATCCCGCATCCAATCATCCGCGCTTCATGCGAACGCTGATGGATCTGAAACGCCGCGGCGGGCGGGCGGTGATCATCAATCCGCTTCGCGAAGAGGGTCTTGTGCGTTTCCGAGTGCCCAGTGATGTACGGAGCTTGCTCTTCGGGACGGATATTGCGGATCAGTATGTGCAGCCGCACATCGGCGGCGACATCGCGCTGCTCAAGGGCGTCGCGAAGTCACTCTTGAATCGCGGCGGTGTCGATGAACAGTTCGTTCGCAACTATTGCGAAGGCTGGGACGAGATGCGCCGAGATCTGGAGGATGCTTCCTGGTCGAGTCTGCTCGAAGCGTCCGGTGTCGAACGTGCGCAGATCGAATCGTTTGTCGACGAACTGCTCGCATCGAAGAAGACCATCTTCTGCTGGACGATGGGCATGACGCATCATGAGCATGGCGTCGAAAACGTTCAGATGATCGCCAACCTTGCAATGATGCGCGGCATGCTGGGCCGACCCGGTTGCGGGCTGCTGCCGTTGCGCGGGCACAGCAATGTGCAGGGCATCGGATCAATCGGCGCGACGCCGCAGCTCAAGGATGCGATCTTCCAGAATCTGGAGCGCGAGTATGGCGTCACGCTGCCAACATCAGAAGGGCTCGACACGCTCTCATGTATGGATCGGGCGGCAGAGGGTCGCGTGCGATTCGCATTCCATCTTGGCGGCAATCTGTATGGCTCCAATCCCGATGCGAAGTATGCCCAGGAAGCCCTTCGCAAGATCGACATGACCGTGTTTCTCAGCACCACGTTGAACACGGGTCACATGCGAGGACGGGGCAAGGAGTCGATCATTCTTCCGGTGCTCGCCCGAGATGAAGAGTCGCAGGCGACGACACAGGAATCCATGTTCAATTACGTGCGTCTGAGCGACGGCGGCGACGCTCGCCACAAAGGGCCTCGAAGCGAAGTCGAAGTGATCGCCGGCATCGCCGAGCGCGTGCTGGGTGACGACTCCCCCATCGACTGGAGTCTGATGCGCGCCCATCGCGAGATTCGGCAGGCGATCGCCAAGGTCGTGCCGGGCTACGAGCGCATCGGCGCCATTGACGGGACGCGCGAAGAGTTTCAGATCGATGGCCGCACATTTCACGAGCCGCGCTTCAGCACGCCCAGTGGAAAAGCGAATTTTCACGTGATCCAGCCGCCGGACCTGCCATCGGAGGACACATCGCTTCGCCTGATGACGATTCGCTCCGAGGGCCAGTTCAATACGGTCGTGTATGAGGAGGAGGATCGCTATCGCGGGCAAGAGCGGCGAGATGTAATCCTCATGAATAGCGCCGATATGCAGCGGCTGGGCCTGGCGCCCGAGCAGCGCGTGACGGTCTCAAGCGAAACGGGCGAGATGCGCGGCGTGCTGGTGCGCGCCTTTGATGTGCGAGCGGGCAACGCTGCCATGTATTACCCGGAGGCGAACGTGCTGGTTCCTCGCGCTGCAGACGCCAAGTCGCGCACGCCGGCTTTCAAGAACATACGCATCAGTGTGCGCGCCGAGCATGCCCTGCCCGTGATGGCGGAGGCTTCCTCATGAAAGCGCAGCTTTCCAATCAGCACATTCGGCTGCGCCTTGATCCGGGTGATCTATCGCAGCTTCAATCCGAATCTGCCGTGGAAATCAGCGTCGCAGCGCCAGGGCGTGATGGCGATCTGCAGGAATTGGCGATCCGATTGACTGTCGATACTGAGGCGAATGATGCCTGGATTCAGATCCGTGATCGGCTGATCGGGATTCATCTGCGCGAGCAGGATGTTTCGTATCTGGCTGACCCGGCGCACGAGGGCGTGCGTTTCACGCAGGAGGTCAACGACGATTCGGATCTGGCATGTGTCGTCGAAAAGGACATGCACTCATTCGCACGCATCGGTGTGACGATTCCACGAAGCAGAGCGCGCGCCCGTGGATGACCTTGCCAGCATCCAGCCGATCGTGCTCGTTGGTGGCCGCAGCCGTCGATTCGGCCGCGACAAGTTGCTTGAAACCGTCAGCGACGATTCATCCGCAAGTGTTCTGGTCGATCGACCGATCGGGGCGCTTCGGGGCGTGTTCGGATCACGCGTTGCGCTGGTTGGAGAGTGTGACGATCGCGTTCAATCGTGCGGCGATTTGCATCTGACTGACGAGGATGTTCATCGCGGTCCGGCGGCCGGCATCGAAAGCGCGTTGAGGCACTTTCAAGGTGCTGTCTTCGTTCTTGCTGGCGATCTGATCGGCGTCACTTCCGAATGCGTTACGAAGGCGCTGCGATCGGCGGCAGAGCAATCTGATCCCTGGTGTGTGGTGGCGCGTTGCGACGGATTGCATCCCTGCTTCGGGCTTTATCGTGAGCCGACGCTGGACATCTTCACGTCAGCTCGGGGGACGGATGGCCGCCTCCCCCCTCTTCGTGAGCTTGCGATGGAGCATGGAGGCGGCTTCTTCGATTGCCCCGCCAGGTGTGTGCAGAATGTCAATACGCCCGCCGATCTGGCCCGCCATCTGCCTTCCGCTTGACTGTGGCCGGGCCGGACGTAGCCTCCTGCCATGAGAATCGACCTGACAGATCGACATGCCGTCGTGTGCGGCGCCACACGCGGCATTGGACGCGCCGCGGCGAATGAACTCGCATCGCTCGGCGCCACCGTGACGCTCCTTTCCCGATCGGCCGACGCCCTGGCGGCGACCGCCACCAAACTTCCGACACCCAAGGGCCAGACGCACGGCTTCGAGACTGCAGACTTCAGCTCAGCCGACGAAGTCGCCAAGGCGGCGCATGCGATCATCGAGAAGCGTCATGCAGTGCACATTCTCGTCAACAACACGGGCGGGCCTCCCGGCGGCGCTGCGATCGAAGCATCCATCGACGAATACCGACGAGCATTCGAAGCGCATCTGATCGCCAATCAGATCCTGACCTCCGCCGTCGTTCCCGGCATGAAGGATGCGAAGTACGGCAGGATCATCAATGTCATTTCGACATCCGTAAAGCAGCCCATCCCCGGGCTGGGCGTGTCGAACACCATCCGCGGCGCCGTCGCAAGCTGGGCCAAGACGATCTCGATGGAGCTCGGCCCCTTCGGCATTACGGTGAACAATGTGCTGCCGGGCTTCACCGAGACTGATCGCCTTGCCTCGCTGATCACAGCCAAGGCCGGCAAGCAGGGTGTCAGTGAAGATGAGGTGCGAAACGCGATGATCGGCAGCGTCCCGGCGCGAAGGTTCGGCCTGCCCGAGGAGACAGCCGAGGCCATTGCCTTCCTTGCATCTCCGGCCGCGGCGTACATCAGTGGCGTGAGCATTCCCGTCGATGGCGGACGTCTGGGCGCACTCTGAGATAGACTCGGCGCCAGCGCATGATTGAACTTCGCAACTACATCAACGGCGCGCTCGTCGAGCCGCAGAGCGGGCGCCATCTGCACGACATCGAACCGGCGACGGGCAAGACGTACGCCCTGACGCCCGATTCCGATGAGCGCGATATCTGCGACGCCGTTCGGGCTGCACAAGGCGCCTTCAACGAGTGGCGTCACACGCCCGCGGCCGAGCGCTCGCGCGTGCTGCTGCGTATCGCCGATCTCATCGAACGGGATCAGGATGCGCTGGCCGAGGCTGAGAGCCGCGACAATGGCAAACCTGTCACGCTTGCGCGAGCGGTCGACATTCCTCGAGCCGCGGCGAACTTTCGATTCTTCGCGACAGCCATCCTTCACGACAACTCCGAAGCGCACATCACGGATGATCAGGCGATTAACTACACACTGCGCCAGCCGCGCGGCGTGGCGGGGCTCATCTCCCCCTGGAATCTGCCGCTCTATCTGCTGACGTGGAAGATCGCCCCGGCGATCGCGACTGGGAACACGGCGGTCGCCAAGCCCTCCGAGATCACGCCGATGACAGCGCATCTGCTGAGTGAACTCTGCATCGAAGCGGAACTGCCGCCCGGTGTGCTGAACATCGTGCATGGCACCGGGCCGAGCGCGGGTTCTTCGCTTGTCGCTCATCCCGATGTTCCGGCGATTTCCTTTACGGGCGGCACGACGACAGGCGCGGCGATCGCGCGCGTCGGGGCGCCGATGTTCAAGAAGCTTTCACTGGAACTGGGCGGAAAGAATCCGACGATCATCTTCGACGATGTGGATCTCGATGAGATTCTGCCGCAGATCGTGCGATCATCATTCGCCAACCAGGGCCAGATCTGTCTGTGCGGCTCCCGGCTTCTTATCCAGCGCGGCGTCTACGATCGATTCGTCGATCGTTTCGTTGAAGCGACGCAAGCGCTGAAGGTCGGCGATCCCACGGATTCAAGCGTTGATCAGGGCGCCCTCGTCTCGCGCGCCCAACTGGACAAGGTTCGCAGCTACATCGAACTGGCGCGCGATGAAGGCGGAACAATTCGCTGCGGCGGCGATCGGCCGGACAATCTGCCGGATCGATGCAAGGATGGATATTTCCTTGAGCCGACAGTGATCACGGATCTGGCGCCAACCTGCCGCGTGCAGCAGGAGGAGATCTTCGGCCCGGTCGTCACGCTGACGCCCTTTGAGACAGAGGCTGATGCGATCGAGATGGCCAATGGCACGCAGTACGGTCTGGCGGCCTCGATCTGGACGAATGATCTGAATCGCGCGCATCGCGTCGGCGCGCTCGTGCATTCCGGCGTGATCTGGATCAACTGCTGGTTGCTGCGCGATCTTCGCACACCATTTGGCGGCATGAAGCAGAGCGGCGTCGGGCGCGAAGGTGGTGATGAAGCGCTGCGATTCTTCACTGAACCAAAGAACATCTGTATCCGCACACCCGGCCTGCATTCGGAGGAGCGATGATGAGCACTGATCCCGCCAGCGGCATCATGGCAAGCGATGCGCCCGAGCCCGTGGGCGCCTATCCACACGCGCGCCGCGTCGGCAACCTGCTGTTTCTGTCAGGGGTTGGACCGCGCAAGCGCGGATCGACGGAGATCCCCGGCGTCACGCTGGATGAACAGGGAAGCATCGTCTCGTATGACATCGAAGCGCAGTGCCGCTCGGTCTTTGAGAATGTTCGACGCATTGTGGAAGCGTCCGGCTCATCCTGGGACAACATCGTCGACGTGCTCGTCTTTCTGACGAACATGAAGGATGACTTCGCGACGTTCAACAAGCTGTACGCGGAGCATTTCGCCGACAATCAGCCGACGCGCACGACGATCGAGATCAATGCGCTGCCGACACCGATCGCGGTGGAGCTGAAAGTGATTGCGACGATCGATTAGTTCGGCGTCGGGATCAACCCGATGTCGAACTGGCTGCCGAGATCCAGATCGCCGAGATCCAGATCAAGTTCATCAAGGACATCGCCGGGATCCTCGCCCGCGCGCCACAGGCTGATGAGGATCGCGAGATCACCCGCGTTCACAATGCCGTCATTGTTGAGATCGGCGACTGCGTTGTCCGTGCCCCAGAGTCCGAGCAGGATGCTTAGATCGAGCGCGGTGACTACGCCATCGGCGTTGAGATCGCCGGGCGCGATCATCTCGTCGACCTGCTGATAGAGATATCTCACTCCGCCGACCTCATCCGTCGTCAGGTTTCGCTTCAATCCCGTGTAGTTGGAATGCATGACATCCATGGGCGACCAGGGATCACCGGCCTGGAATGTCATGGGATCAAGATTGACGGCGCCATTGGCGATCGCTTCATTGGGATGATCGAGCCCAAGACAGTGCCCAAGCTCATGCACGAGCACAGTCTGCACGTCAAAGCCGGGGCCGCCATCGACACTCCATGTGAAGGAGTCATTCAGATATATCTCAGCTGAAAGAACCTCGGCGCCGGATCGATTGACCACGGCGAATGCGAGCGTCGACGCACCCATCTCGAATCGAAGACTTCCGGATATAAGTTCGAAACCGGGCGGCCTGCTGAAGATGTCAACGTTTGCGCCCCATCCGGCCAGAGCGCCCGGCCACTGCTGATTCGCCGGCAAGCGAGCCTGATCCTCCAGCCATTCGTCGAATGCAGGCCCCTCCCAGGCAAAAGGAGGCGCCACGCCATCATTGGGAACAACGCCCCAGGGCGACTGCACGAACGTGATGTGGCCATGCACGCCTTCCGACCAGGATTCCAGCGCAGCGCGTGCGGCCTGTTGAGCTTCCAGACTTGAGATGTTCGTTTGCGCTGAGAGAAACGAAGGATCAATCGCGTAACTCAACTCGAAGGGCACACCGGGGGCCGTTTCACGCCAAGTGTGAAAGCTGCCGATCGCGATATCTTCGGCGCTGCGAAAACCCAGAAGCGTAAACGCCATGGATGCGCGCACTGACAGCGCTACGACAACGAGGGCGATCACACAGCGCCATACAGAATTCACTCAGCGAGCCTCCCAGGTCTCTGCCTCTCGCGATGTCGCACGTTATCACACGTGCGCGCATTCCTCGAAGGAAATATGACCCGAAGGATCGTGGCGACGATGCGCCGATGGAACAAGCAAAAAGTCGCCACCGGAACAGGCGGATTCTCGGACTTCCCGCGCTCGCGCCATTCAACGCACATTGTCAAACTGGGTAGTTTTAGATGAAACGGTGCGCGTTGGCGCTTACGGGCAAGGACCCCAGTAGCTGAGCAGCGCTGCAACATCGACCGCCCTGAAGGGCTCGTTCCAGTACGACAGAAGCGTTGCGATATCCAGCGCATCAACCTGACCGTCGCCGGAAAGGTCCCACGGGCAACTGAGGCTCTCGATGGACTCAACCTCACCGGAGATCGCAAGCGCATATCCCTGCGTGCCGGCGTTGACCGCCGCTGCAGTGACGCGAACTTCCCACTCCCCGATTTCAGGCTCGTCGATATGGATCTGCTCAACCGTGTTGATCGGGTCAGGCGAACCGCCTGTCGTCGAAACGCCGGCGGCGAAGACATTGCCCTTGTACACCGTGCCGCTTGGCGAGATCAGCGCCAGATCAAGGTCATTCACTCGGATAGCGGCAGGGCTGGCGTTGAGCGATGCGGGCTCATCCGTGAATGTCATCGTCACACGCAGAATCTCATCATCGCCCGTCACATTGATGTAGTGCGAGCCGCTCTCGTCGGTTGAAAGACCCAGGACGGGATTGCCGTCGCCATCGTTATGTCTGCGATCGTGAACGATGAGCTTGCGCTGATCGCCGGAGAAATACAGAGCGTTGTCCATGAGGACGCGGCCCCAGCCCTCTCGATCGCTCGGATATTCCGGGACACCCGTCAGATCCACGCCTGCATTGAGAATCATCGCCTTGAGCATCGCTCCGGTCGGCGTGAACTCATCTCCCGGCGTCGCGGCGCCATTGGGGTAGTAGCCTTCCATGAAGTACTGCCGCGTAAGCATGCAGAGGCCGGCGACGGCCGGGCATGCCATGGAGGTTCCACCCTGGGCCAGCACCCCGCAGGTGGTGCCGGCGAATGAGGAGATCAGACTTCTACCGGGCGCATAAATGTCAGGCTTGAGTCTGCCATCGGCAGTCGGGCCTTCACCGCCAAAACCATGAAGTGACTGGTTGGGCGCGTCATACGTCGCGCCGACGGAAATGATGCTCTTTGCGTTCTCCGGTGTGTAGAGCTCGCTCGTATTCGAGACGGCAAACAGCACAACATCGTCTTCATAGAAACGCATGAACGAGTCCGCATCGCGCGTCCAGAAGTTGTAATCCGTGCGGAAATCAGCGCCCCAACTGTTCGTGTGAACGCGAGCGCCCTGACTGTGATGCAGGTTGAGAATCGAGGCGAAGGCGTTCTCGTTCATACTGGGCGTTTCGCTGTACACGAGTTTGCCTTCGTATGCGACGCCGCGTGTGTCTGAATCATCGCCTGCATCGCCGACAACGATGCCCGCCACATGTGTGCCATGAATCACGGCGCCGGCGAGGCTGTTGTATGCAAGGATTTTCCGGTGCGTGGGGCCGGGCGCTCGAAGGCCATCGATGAAAGAGCAGTGCAGGCGATCAACGCGGCTGTCCGTGACGCCGACGATCTGACCCTCGCCATCAAGACCATTGTCATAGAGAGGCGTCACACCATCGACGTTGCTCTGGATGATCCAGCGAGCCGTGGAGTTGCGAGGCGTCGCCTCGGGCAGCTCGCCGACGAACTGAATCTCTTCCATCGAACACAACGCGTGCGCCTGATCTGTGGTCATCACGGCCGTGATGATCGGCGCGCCGGAGCCCGAATCCTTGCGGATGAACTCGGCGTCCTGCATGCCTTCGATCGATTCGATGACAGGCTTCGGATCGGCGTCGGCGAAAAGAGCGATCGCCGCCACGATGCGGCCGGACTCGGCGACCGCCTGTCGCTCGGGCGACTCGTACGATCGCGTGCCCATCTCCGGATCAATCTTCCAGTGCGCATCCAGAGCGCCGTTCCAGCGAACGAACTCCAGCGCATCAACCTTCTGCGGGTCGGCGGCGGAGAGATCGACGAGGAATGCGTCGTCGGCGACGTATTCGAATGTCACGACGCCTGCATCCTCAAGGCGCGACTTTCGAATCGAAGTCAGCGGGCCGTTGAGTTGGATCACGTGACGGGAGGAAGCCTTGCCGGCCGCCATGGAGAGCGGATCGCACGCGCCGGATGTGTCGACCGTGCAGGAACGAAGCCGGATGCTCGTTCGCACTTTTTCGGCCGGTTCGACGGAGCGATCGACGCGCGCCACGCCGGCGCCATCCTTTTGCAGAGCGGTCTTCGGCGCAGCGAGGGCCGATGGTGCGCTGAGTGCGGCGGCGAGTCCGACCGCCAGAAGCAGCCTGCTCGTCGAGTGCAGCGCAGCCCTGCACGCCGGGCGAGTTGCCTTGAATCTCATGTCTTCACATGCTCCCGATCTGCCGCCTGACTCACCTCTGCGGCGCGTCGAGTGGTCTGGTGTTCCGGCCCTGGTGTCGCCCCCGCGACATCAGCAATAGGTATCACTCAACCCCTCCTGGGGCAAGGAAAAACGCGATTCCAGCGTCCTGTAAGGCCTTGCGGCGGCGTCGATACCTGCACAACCAGCCCATCGTGCCCGGCAGGTTGACGATCCGCGACGCGCCGCCTGAGCCCGGTAATACAGCGTGCCAACAGGACTCCTCAGTCAATATTACGCGTGCGATAAGGGATCGGTTCTGCCCGATATAGTTCGCCCTCATGGCTGAATCCACTTTGAGAACCGAAATCGACGAATACGTCCTGGGCACGGACGAGGGCGAACTGGCCCGGCTTGGATTTCAACATCGAATCTGGGCCGCCGAGCTTGAAGCGCTGTGGCGACAGGCGGGGTTCCGGGCGGGCGAGACGATTCTCGATGTCGGCTGCGGGCCCGGATTCGCCTCGCTGGATCTTGCGAGGCAACTGACCAGCAATGGCCGCGTGATCGCCGTCGATCAATCGGAGCGATTCATCACGCGCATCGGTGAAGAAGCGGCGCGCCGGAATCTGACCAACATCGAGGCGCATGAGATGGATGTGCAGGAACTCGACCTTGCCGAGGCGAGCATTGATGGCGCATTCGCCCGATGGGTTCTCTGCTTCGTGCCCAATCCCGACGCCGTCATCGAGCGCGTCGCGAAGGCGCTGAAACCCGGCGGGGCGTTCGGCGTGATGGACTATTTCAATTATCTCGGCATCACCGTCGGGCCGAAGGCTGATGTCTTCACGCGCGTCACGCAGGCGACTGATGCAAGCTGGCGTCAGGGCGGGGGCGATCCCGACATCGGCTCTCGCCTTCCCGGACTCTTTGAGAAGCACGGCCTGAAGGTGCAGTCCATTCAACCGATCGTGCGCGTCGCGCGACCGGGCGATCCGCTCTGGCTCTGGCCGGAGACGTTCTTCGCCCTGTTCATTCCGCGTCTGATCTCGATGGGATTGCTGAATGAGGACGATCACGCCGCATTCAACAGGCATTGGGAAGAGCGCTCGAAGGATCCGACGTCGACGTTCTACACGCCGCCCATCATCAACATCGTCGGCCGCAAAATCTGATCGGCGCAATGAAAAACGCCCACTCCAGCGAGCAGGCGTTCGTGTGTTGATTCAAGAAGACGGCTCGAGCCGTTTACTGGCCCTGCGCCTCTTTCTGCAGGCGCGTGTAGCCGTGCTTCCGCTTGAGCGGCTTGACGACGAGCCCGGAGCGGATGGCCTGCGTCGAGACGCGGATCTTCATCGGGCGTCCATCGACGAGCGCATTGACGCGCTGCAGATTCGGCTTGAAGGTGCGGCGGGTGATGCCGGTCGGCTTCAGACCGAAACCGCCCTTGCTGATCTTCTGACCGCGGTAGGTTCGCTTGTTGCCGACGGCAGTTCGCTTGCCGGTGAAGAAGCACTCGCGTGGCATGACGCACGCTCCTGAAAACGAGTAGATCGAATCAAAATCGAGCCGCAGAGTGTAGCAGCCCCCCTCCGCCTGACAAGTCGGGCAATTCAGCCCTCCGCCGGGAGGATCATGCCGCGGCATTCTCCAAACCCGATTCTGGTGGCGCCCTCCCGCTCACAGAAACCGCGAATAATCACCTCATCGCCATCGGCCAGCAGCTTTCGCTGCTCCCCGCCGGGCAGATCGATGGGCTCCTGACCCCGCCAGGTCAGCTCCAGCAGGCAGCCCCGCTCCTCCTTCGTCTTGCCGGAGACAGTCCCGCTGCCCAGAAAATCACCGGGCTGAAGATTGCAGCCGGTGGATGTGTGATGGGCGATCATCTGGCCGAACGTCCAGAACATGTGCCGGAAGCTGCCGCGGCTGATGCGATGGGGCTCAATCCCCTGCTCTCGCATGGCCTGGGACTGCAGGTAGACCTCCAGCGTGATATCCAGCGACAGATCCTCCCCGCCGGCGAGGTAGTCGAGCGTCTCAGGGTCGTCCTCGGCGCGAGGCGGCCCGGCAAGCCGGAAGGGTCCCAGCGCATCGAGCGAGACGATCCACGGACTGATCGTCGAGCAGAAGTTTTTCGCGTTGAACGGGCCGAGCGGCTGGTACTCCCACTTCTGCACATCGCGCGCCGACCAGTCATTGAGCAGCGAGATGCCGAACAGATGCTTGTGCGCCTCACCGATCGGGATCGGTGAACCGAGCCGATTGCCCGGTCCGATGAAGCAGCCCATCTCAAGTTCGTAATCAAGCAGGCGGCTGGGCGCGTAGATCGGCGGCTCGTCATCCTTGGGGCGAATCTGACCGAACGGGCGCTTCACCGGCGTGCCGCTGATCACGATCGAACTGGAACGGCCGTGATATCCGACCGGCAGATGCTTGTAGTTGGGCAGCAGCGGATTATCCGGTCTGAACATGGATCCAATGTTCGTCGCATGCTCGACCGAGGCGTAAAAGTCGGTGTAGTCACCGACGTGCGCGGGCATCGCATATTCGACATCCGAAAGATTGATCAAAGCGCGCTCGCACAGATCCTTGTCATCGCGAAGCGTCGGCGTGTCATGCCGCAGCAGGTTGCTTGCGCGCTGACGCACGGCGGACCAGGCCTCCAGACCCATCGCCATGAACTCATTGAGCGTCGGGCCGGAGAAGACATCCGCGCTTTCGACCGGCGTGCCCGCAAAGAGACCGGCGCTCCAGCATTCGGCAAGATCCAGCGCCTGATCGCCGATCGCGACACCGCCCCGCGGCGACTCGTCGGCGCCGCGCCGCGAGATCATCGCCAGCGGCAGGTTCTGAATTGGAAACTCACAGGCAGGATCATTGGCCGACTCGATCCAGCTCTTGAGTGAAGGGTCGTTGGTGGGAAGTGCGTGCGTGCTCATGTCGACGTTCTCGTCGCCTCGCTTGGAATGTTTATGAACTGGAAGGGAGCAGATCGAGGCTACTTAGATCGTCGCCCGGCTCGTCAAAGGAACAGGAGCCGAATGACGCGGCGAACTTCTGGCGCGTCTTGACGAGTTGATCTATCGAAAGTCTTCGATCGTGCCATGTGACGCCCGAATCATCGAACTGGAATGCCTTCGCATCCGTCTCGCCCAGAATCTCCTGAGCCTCGGCATCCGTCATCATGGCGCCGCGCGCAAAGGCCGCGCAGAGAAACACATTGAGAAATCCGTGCATGACGCCCGATGGGCTGTCCGCCTCATACGTCAGGCGATGACTTGCCCGCATCGGATGATGCAGCCCGGCCGTCGCCTTGAAAGGCACGTTGGCCGCGGCGCAGTGCAGGATGAACCGCGCAAGTGATTCGATCGAGGGGAACGCCTCCGGCGTCACGCCGCCGGTGCGCACCTTGGCGGCCACGCCTTCGGCGGCAAGCGATGCGATCAACCCACGTGGATCCTCTTCGATCGGAATCTCGATGAAGGCGAGCAGATCGTCACCGAGGCGCCGAAGAATCTGATCGACCTTCGCGCTGGAATCGGCGCGCGTCTCCAGCGCATCGATGAGCGCGAAGCCGTTCGCCGGATCCTCATGCTTGTCATTGAACGCCTCAATCGCACGAAGATCGGCGTCCAGGTCATCGCCGGTCAGAGCGCTGATCATCCACGGCGGATCCTCATCCGACGCGGGCAGCAGATCCGCGGCCTCGGATTCGAACTCCTCTAGCCTTCCCACCGGCACGATCAGCCGCCCGAGCATCCACGCTCGATCGCTGTCGATGTAGCTCGCGTAGTTGCGCACCACAGGCGCCATATCGAGCTTTGCGGGCGGAAAGAGCCCGGCGTAGTCAACGATCCCTGTCAGGAGAGCTTCCAGGCTCCCCTTCACATCTGCATCCGGCATCGGCAAACCTCTATGAAACGGGTCCGCGATGGTACGGCCTTCTCGAAGGCATCGCAGCGTCGCCACATCCCCCCTATTCCGATCGCTCCCATTCCCACGCCGGCCCCTCCTTCTCCTCGTGCTCCGTCCAGAGTTCCAGCCAGTAGCTGCGGAAGCGATGCTCGCCGTATTGCTCGTAATGCGCCTGAACCTGCTTCTCGACTTCGGCGGGCGATCCTTCCATCCCCAGGGATTCCCGTCCGTGGCGGATGGCTTCCGTGTCGATGGGAAGCATTGAGTAGCGGCCGAGAAGCTGCATCATGTTCGCCGCGGCGTACTTCCCGCAGCCGGGCAACTTCAGCAGCGCTTTGTAGACATCCTCATCAGGCGTGGCCGGATCTTCGAACCAGTCCACATCGATCTCGCCTCGGTTCATGAGCCGTGCAAGCTCGATGAGGCGAACGTCCCGATACCCGACGCCGCACCTGCTGCGAAGCGTCTGGGCGCGCCGGCGTGCGATCTGGCTCGGTCGCGGAAAGGCCGGGTTGATGACTTCGCACAGACGGCGATTCATGCGCCGCGTTCCCGGCCATGTGACATTGCAGCTTGTGATCGTCTTGACGACATCTTCGAAGAAAGATGGACTGCGGAAGATGCGCCCGCGCCCGCTCTTCTTCCAGCGCGGATCAATCCTGTGAAACTCCGTCAGATCCTCTTCGTAACGCAACATGCGCCGAATCATGCGCCGAGCTTCAGCCTGCTCACTGCGCGACAGCGTTCGATCGACCGTGACAGCTAACGGCGCGCCGGGGCGATTGGACGACTGTGCAATCACAAGCTCTGCAGGACCCTCGCCGGGATCGAGCACGCGCGTCAGCGTTCGACGATTGCGATCCCAGCGATTGGGCGCGAGGGAAAAGTAGCCGCAGGAACACACATCGCGCGTCAGCAGGTAATCCTCGCGCGGCCTGATCGTCAGTCGAGAGCCCACAGCGCAGGCGCCGCTAGACGGCCACGCGGCGAACAGGCGAAAGCATCAGCATTGCGAGATTCAGGCAGAGACGATTTGAAAGCCTTGCGAAGCCTTCGTAGTTGTCCTTGACCTCGGCCATGATCTCCTGCTCTGTCTTGCCCGCCTTGTGCATCGATTCGGGATTGGCATGCACGATGTCCAGCAGCAGATCGCGATCCACTTCCGGATGATGCTGGAATCCATACGTGCGAAGGCCGGCGCGCATGATGACGACGGGACAGCGCTCCGTGGAAGCAAGCACAACGGCGCCCGGCGGAGGCGTCGTCACATGATCACTGTGATGCATGAACTGCTTGCTGCGCCAGGCGATGCCGGCAAGGACGTTGTCCGTCTGTCCGGCGGGCCCGATGTTCATGTCATAGAAGCCGACTTCCGGCTGCTCCATGGCGCCGACTTCGCCACCGAGCGCTGCAGCCAGCATCTGATGGCCGAGGCATATGCCGACCACCGGCAGTTGGCGCGCATGCGCTTCAGCCAGAAACTCGATCTCAGGCGCCATCCATGCAGGCCGCTCACCTGAGGCAAGGCTCATGGCCCCGCCCATCGAGACGACGGCGTCGACATCGTCAAAGTCCGGCGGAATCGGGTCACCCTTGTCGGGTCTGAGAATCCGCATTCGATGTCCGTGATCGCGCAGGGTCACGCCGATGCGGCCCGGACGCCCGATGTCGCTGTGTTGAAAGACGATTGTCGCCATGGCCGGAGGATATCACGGCGCAGGCGAGTCCTCTCGATCGGGTCAAAAGAAGAACCGCCCGCTGTTGTGGGTAAGCGTCACAGCGGGCGGAAATGCGCGACGAGGAAGCTGTTGGTGGTGGTGGGCGCCTCGCCGCGTCGAGGGGTTCAACAGGTTGTGAATCGCCCGCCGAGCCGGTGGGGTCGGCGGGCGTCCGAATCATGACCCGCG
>JAULKL010325467.1:0-16627 GCA_032355745.1 Rubia rechingeri
GCCTCAGCATTCAGTCATTCCGGTTTGGTTAAAATGGGTTCTCGTCAGGGAAAAGCCGATTCATGACCATATAGCAATCCTTCATGATTAACTTTACAACTCGTTCGGAGTTAGGTAGATCACCTTCCATGACGACACAGTTTCGCTCTCTCCAAATCCTGTAAATCGTGGTTATCAAGGCAAGAACACCGAACTGCTTGCGCATTTTTGAACCCTTGACTTGCCTTCTCACCCAGTTCATAGAGCTTGCTATTGTGATCGTCCTTCTCCTAAGGCCCAGCCAGCACCGAATCCGACCCCAGACCACCTCCGAGAACTCACATTTGAAGAATAAATGATCATTCGTCTCCTCCTCCAGTTGACATAACGAACAAATTTTGTCCATACTGCTAGCTTCTTCTGCACGATGCTTATCCTTTGTGTAAAGCCTTCGAATTGCTGCCAGCCATGCAATGAAAGAAAACTTTGGAGGAACGAAGCCGCGCCAAATATTGTTAAAGATCTTCTCCCATGAATGACCGTTTTCTGCATATAATCCCGGGTATTTGTGCCGATGCATAAATACATAAGCCGCATTTGTGAATCTTCCCGAGCCTGCCCAAGAACAAAGGTGATCCTGAACCGCACGTACTTCTCCTTGGAACATAGTAATCAAATCATCCCTGAGCTTACATAAATCACCAAAGTAGGATGAATATCTCTCGCCTAGTCTTCCGTTTTGAATCCTGGGATTGATTACCCAGAAATCGTCAACCTGAAGGTAATACGAATGTATCCATTTCACCCACAAACTTTCCTTCTTCATATGAATGTCCCATATCCTCTGAGCCATCGAAGCCCGATTCCAAGTGGTAAAATCCCGCAAGCCAAGTCCCCCAAATGATTTGGGAGCGCATAACTTCTTCCACGCAACTTTACTCTTGTACTTACCTCCCCACAAGAACCTTTTGCACTTTTGTTCCCACTCTTTCTTGCTCTAAACTGCATGGTGAATGGTACCAGCTGCAATGTCAATGGTGGATGAAATTTGATAAATTTACTTCGACACGTCCTTATTTTGTCTCTCCGGCTTCTTATCCTATCTCTTTATCATATGCTCACTGGATAGCTGATTTTGGCGCGACCAACCACATGACTTCTTCTTAATCCGGTCTTGATTGCATGACTTATTCTGGAAAAAAACATGTTATTGTTAGAAATGATTCTGCTCTTAACATTACCCGTGTTGATCATTCTCGGGTCTGTAATTTATTATCCCTGTCTTATGTTTTTGGGGTTCCACAAATTACTAAAAAATTGTTGTCTATTAGCAAGTTAACTTAGGATATGAATGCTTTTATTTGTTTTGATGATTCTTCCTTCACTATTTTGAACAAATTTATTAGTGATGTTATATGTAAAGGTCATCGTGATGGGGGTTTATATTTTTTAGATTTTGGTGGTGTGTTCTATCTTCTTTTGCTGCCTCAAGTGCTTCTAAAACATCTTTTAAACTTTGGCATAGTAGATTGGGTCATGATCCCTATAACATCATTTCTTTATTGTGTAAGTCTGGATGTTTGTCAGTTACTAGTTTGCTGCCTAAGCCTGATTTATGTCTCTCTTGTGAGATGGCTAAAGGAAAGCATCATTCTTTTAGAGATAACTTAAAATGCGCATCACACATACATTTTTTAGTTCACTGTGGTCTTAGGAGACCGTCTCCTATCATCTCGTGTTCCGGTTATTCTTATTATGTCATTTTTAATGATTTTTCTCGGTTCAACCGGTTATATCCTCTGTGATGAAAGTCTGATTTTGTAGAGGCTTAAATGGATTTGGAGGCTCTTTTTGAGAACCATTTTTCTACAACAATTAAAGTTTTTTATATTGATGGTGGAACCAAAATTTTTAATCATCATATGCGATCTCATTTTGCATCAAATGGCATTCACCACCAGCTTTCTTATCCTTACACTCCTGGGCAAAATAGTCGAGCAGAGAGGAAGCATCATCATATTACTGAGATAGGTCTGTCGATGCTGTTTCATTCTGGCCTTCATCATTAATTTTTGTATAATGCATTATTGACAACAATCTACATCATCAACAGATTGCCTACTCCAGTTTTATCTGGTTAGTGTTCACTCTCTGTCATTTTTGGTACTACGCCTAACTACTCAAATTTTTATCCATTTGGTTGTCGAGTTTTTACATATTTGAGTCCCTATGTTGTGCATAAATTAGCGCCTTTCTTGTATATTTTTATGTTACAGTTCAGAGTACAAAGGTTATTACTGTCTTGATCCTCTTACGATGAAGGAATACATCACTCGCCATGCTCAGTCTAATGAGATGTTCCTTCTAGATACTCGTATAGACAATGTCAATAATTTATCATCACTAGATGTTTGTGAATTTTTGGAGCCTTCGCCTGTCCCGTTGGAGGTGTTTGAGCCATCTTCTTTAGCCAAATCACCCATTATTTTGGACAATTATGACTTTTAACATGTACCAGGAGCTCAGGCTTTATCTAAAAATTGTGTTTGTTTACCACATGATGACAGGAGCCTGTTCAAAATATGCACGCGCCACCGGTCCAGCCTCACATGTCGTCGTCAACTGTCCACATGCCTGTCACCCCGGCAGCATGGGTGGATCATGCACCACCAGCTGCTACTTCAGCGGCTCCGATGGTCATCCTTGCATCCTCTACTTCCCCAGCACCGCAATCGCGATCACCTCTCCAGTTTGGCAGCCATTGCCATTCTTGGGTTCCATGCTAGCCTCGGGATCTATGATGGGTCATTCTTTTCGTCATTCGATTGCTACTAGATTATGCACTGGCTCGCTCTGATGCAAGGAATTTTTAGAGTGATATTTCTAGCTAACTGAGTGCTTTATTTACTAAGATCAAGCCTCGTAGCCATCGCTCAGCTGTGAAGGATCTTGAATGGGTTACTGCTATGGACTAAGAGATGGATGCTCTTCACACTTAACAGACATGGGATTTTGTTCCTCGTGCTCCAAATGCCTATGTTATTGGTTCGAAATGGGTTTATCGTTTAGAATACAAGGTTGGTGGCTCTCTTTACAGGCATAAAGCAAGGTTAGTTGCTTAGGGATTTTTTAAATTGCCTGGTTTTTATTATGATCATAAATTTAGTCTAGTAGTGAAGGCATCTACTGTTCATACTATTTTATCTCTTTTTGTCACTCAAAATTGGTCTTTACAACAACTTGATGTTAAGAATGCCTTTTGAATGGCGTTCTTGACTCCCCGGTTTATATGGAGCAGCCTGCTCGGTACAAAAACCCGATGTGTCCTAATTTTGTTTGTCGTCTACGCATGGCCATTTATGGTTTAAAGTAAGCTACACGTGCTTGGTTTCAGCATTTAGTTCATTTTTTATTGGCCTGGGTTTTGTATGCAGTTCCTCCGATACATCTTTATTTGTATTTTCACAGGGTGCCAATTTGATCTACTTGTTGGTTTATGTTGATGAAATTATTCTTATTGGGAATGATGGTTGTCTCATTCAGAAGTTTATTGATCAGGTTAATGAGGAATTTAAGATTACCGATCTTGGCACTCTACTGTATTTTTCAGTTTGGAGGTTGTTTGTATTTCTGATGGCTTATTCCTTGGTCAGACCAGGTAAGCCAAGGAAATTTTATTCCGTGTTGGTATGCAGGATTCAGCGCTAGTTTCCATACCATTTTGTGGCTTGTTCACAAATTTCCAGCCCTTCCGGTAAGCTGTTTGGAAATCCCACACTTTATCGTTCTTTGGTTAGTGCACATCATTATTTATCCATTAAACATCCCGAATTGTCCTTTGTCGTGAACACGGTCAGTTAGTACATGCTGGCTCCTAATGATGACCCTTTCCAAGTTGTTACTCAAATTTGCACTATGTGCATGGTACTCTCCACTATGGTCTTCAATTTCGTGCAAATTTATCCGCTTTACCAATTTTGGGTTATTCTGATGCTGATTGAGCTCGTTGTATTAAGACTCGTAGGTCTACGTATGGTTATTCAACTTTCGTTGGTGGCAACCTGGTTTCTTGGAGTTCTAAGAAGCAACCTACGATTTCTGGTTCTAGTTCAGAATTAGAAACTAGCTTTGTTGATTAATCATCTTTTGGATTTACATGTATTGACTCATGTTCCTCCTATTTTGCTATGTGATAATGATAGTACTCTCTTTCTTGGTCAAAAATCCAGTTTCACATAAGAGAGCCAAGCACATAGATATTGATTATCATTTTGTGCATGAGATTGTGTCTTCTGGCAAGCTCAAGGTTGCTCATGTTTCTATGAACATACTACTTTCTGGCATCTTTACAAAGGATTTACATCATCCTCAGTTTAATTTCTTGTGTTCCAAGCTTTGCATTGTGTCCAGTCCTACGCTTCGCTTGTGGGAGGGTAATAGAGATATAATTGAAGAATGGAATACCCTTTCTGATTGGTTTTGTATATATCATGTTCCATATTTTTTTTAATCTTTGTATGCCCTTTGTACTCACTATATATACATATAAATACACACAGTTACAATTATTTGTGGGTTTTACATTCTATTAAACATCAATATCACTATGCCAAACAAGGATCTACAATATCTTTAATACCACTTAATATTGATCCAAAACACGATCTATATTGTCCAACCTTTAAACAACTTGAAAAACACAGATCGATAATGGAACTCCCTATAGAAAATTACAAACAAAATCACAAACACACGATCTGTAAAACCATATCGGATAAAAATCATCGGCATGAACAATTAGATTAAATGATCATCATGGACATATCAATCTAATCTATCAGGTCGAATAAAAATATTAATGTTTAGAAATAAATCTAGACTTATTCAATAACATAAATATTAAAAGTATATCAATTAAAATACTACTATTTTCCCTTCTCTCCATAACGATGGGGCGATGGGGAAAAGAAGATGGGAGGAAAATCTTTAGAGGGAGAAGGAAGAAGGTGGTTGCGGCTGTAGGGTTTTATGGGTTAACTGTACTTCTTAATGACCACTTTTAAATGAAAGTAATATATATAAAGATTGCTAAAGGAAATCCTAGCCAATTTGTTTGAGTCAAATTTTTTAAAATTCCATTCCTCAATTTCCTCTGTTTCTATTTCCGACTTAATCAAGATGATTTGGCAACAACAATGCCGAAAAATTTACATGGACAATTGGTTGGGTTTGTTGGGGCTTATCCTCTCCAGGTAACCAGATGTTCTTGTTCGAAAACTGGCCGGTTTCATAATATATCTTCTATTTTGGCTTTAATTGTTATTGCTACTGTTTTTTAAAAAAAATTAAAACCCACCAATCCGTGAAAGGGATTTAATTAATTGGATCCCCATATTATGTGTAGATTAACAGCTCTCTGATTCGCTCCAAAAAAACTGGAAACCTCTCTCATACGCTCCTCATCTTCTCAGTTTTGGCATCGCTGCCGCTGCCACCATGAGGGAACTCACACACCCACCACCTTTAACCTATGCTAACATCGTTACCCAACACACTGCTTAATCCATCCCTCAAAATATGACACTGATAGAACTACCTTCAATCCAAAGCCTGTAATTGATCATCTTGGCAAACCCGCCTTGTTTTCTCGGATAAAGAATGCAAAAAATTAGAGGCTCCTCTCAAATTGACCTTAATCGGAAAATTTTCAAGACCTCAGCCATCTATTGAGAAACTTTGCAAATATTTTAAGACAGCGGGATGCAAGGGAACTGCATATATTCATCTACTTAATTAGAGACAGGTGTTGATCAGCTTTGCATTACCAGAAGATTACTACAGATGCTGGCTTCATAAGTCATATTCAATTTGTATTGTTAAATGGGAACCAAATTTCAATCCTGATACCGATTCTGCAATAATGCCATTTTGGGTAGCTTGCTACGGTCTTCCTCAAAAATTCTTTGAGTGAGATGAAATGATGAATATTGGAAACCTAGTTGGTAATCCAGTAATGGTAGATTAAGGAACAATAAACAGAACTCATCCATATGTAGGGAAGATCTGTGTAGAGTTGGATATAACCAAACCAAAACCATCTAGAATTTTGATACAATAAAGGGGATTTGGTTTCTGGCAGAGGATTGAGTATTAAAATATCCCTGATTATTGCTCAACATGTTTTAAGATTGGACATTAACGGGATATATGTAAGAGCCAAGATAATCAGAAGATATATGAGGCCTGGATACCTTATGATAATAAACTTTTACAATCCAATTTAGAAACTGATCGTGCCATTAGTGTTGCTCCTAAAATAGTGAAACAGGCTTATAGGCCTGTTTCTAAATATCAAACAATTATTCATATACAAGATAGTGACAGTGGAAAATAGAAAGTGATTATTCCTGATAAGGGAGATGGTTTGAGGGAAGAAGCTATATATAATAAGGAAAAAATGACCCCTAATACTGATATTGCAAACAAAGTAACACATAGTGTTAATCTGAATGGCATGATTAATACTAACACCAGGGAAATTAACACCCCTGGTGTGAATTTGGTTACTAATGGTGCTATTAAGGAACATGCAGATGCAGTTGTTATACATGTTGGAACAATTTCTAAACCAGATCAGCAGCTTTCTCCAATTGAGGAAATGAGGCAGGAGGATGTTATTTCCCATAACACTCACCCACAAACTGAGATAGGGAATAGTTCAGAAGCAAATGGAGCTACACAGGTAAGTTCAGGTATGAATCTTCTAAACTCAGTTTCTGTGACCGATCCTCGACAACTTTTAAACACTGAGGAAAGGTAACACATAGACCATATGACTTTAAGCCCTAAAATGCATTGGTTTCAGGAAAGAATTTATGTGAAGAAATATGGTGATATAATTTGAGAACCCACTATACTTTCTCAGAATAGGTTTAATAGATTGATATCTAAAGCTAGTGATAGAATCGAAGATGAGAGTGTGGATTCCATGCTGCAGAGTAATACTCACAAAATGAACAGGAAGAAAGAATACACGGGTATTCCTAATACTATAATAACAAGATCTCATGTTGACTCTAAAAATCTGATTTAATATAGGATCCTTTAATCTATGTGTCTGGAATGTTAGAGGAATAAAAATGAGAAATCTCAGATTAAAGTTAAGAATATAATATAAAAAGGAAAAATAATTTTCCCTTATTTGTTTACTTGAGCCAATGTTGAAATCTGACCAACTGCAATCTATTGCTTTTAAACTAGGTTTCAACAATTTTTATAGTGATCCAAGGGATAAAATATGGATTTTCTGGACTGGTGAAATTAATATTTCCATTTTAACAATCCATGATCAGTATGTTCTTGGAAAGGTTAGATAGGGGTTTAGTTAATGTTTCTTTCTCTGATTTATTTCCTAATACTAGTATTAGAGTAAAAGCAAGATATCAATCTGATGATTCCTCTCTGCTTGTTTCTGTAGCTAATTTTAACCTATCTTCTTGTCCAAAGGCATTCATATTTCAATCTTGTCGGTTGATGCATGATACTTTCCTTGATTTAATCACAAATAATTGGAATATTTCATGTAATGAATTTGGCATGCTTAAATTTTCTACAAAACTAAGATGATTGAAGGTTGCTTTAAGGGAATGGAATAAAAATGTTTTTGGTAATATGCATGACAGATTACAGCAGGCTGAAGATAATATTTTATAAAAGGAATTAAGGTATCAACAACATAGAGACATTCAATCTAGGACTAAGCTTCATAAAGCTCAAGCTGAACTTACATTTGCCTTAAAAAGGGAAGAAGTTTTTTGGCAACAAAAATCTAGAGTTAAATGGCTTAAACATGGAGATTCTAATACCAAATTTTTCCATGCATCTGTTAGGTCTAAGCAGTATTGGCAAACAATCTCTGAAATTAAAAAAACTCAAAAAATCAGTGGATTAATAATCCTGATGAAATTGGATTTGAAGCTGTAAGGTTTTATTCTGAGTTATCAACTGATGGTAATACTGACATAGATGGTCTAGCTGTTGTTTCAATGTTACAGGACATTCCTCAATTGGTGTCTAATTAGATGAATGCAGACATTATGAAGCCAGTTAACATAGAGGAACTTTAAAACTAGTTTTCAGTATGGATGAAGATTCTGCTCCTGGTCCAGATGGATATCAAGGTAAGTTCTACACTGCTTGTTGGGATATTATCTAAAATGGAATGTTGTTAATGAGTGTCTACTAGGTGTTTCCATTCCAAGAGCTATATCAGCTACCTTTATATTACTGATACCTAAAAAACAGGTCAACTCATCTTTTAATGATTATAGACCTATAGGTCTTTCAAATTTTCTTAACAAAACTTTTTCAAAGGTCTATATAGAAAGACTTAAGCCATTTTTATCACATACTATCTCACCTGAACAGTCAGCTTTTGTTCAGGATAGAGAATTAGCTGATAATGTTTTACTAATGCAAGAAATGATACAGCTCTTGAATAATAATAAAAATAGAGGTTTTAATCTCTGCTTTAAACTTGATATGATGAAGGCATATGATAGAGTTTCTTGGTCCTTTTTGAATTCTCTTCTTTTAAAACTGGGATTTCATGGCCTTATAGTAAAAACATTATGGGCTACATAGCTGCAACATGTTTCTCAGTATTGATAAATTGTAAGCCTTTTAGATTCTTTAAAACTTCAAGTGGAATCAAACAGGGAGATCCATTGTCTCCTTATCTTTTTATATTGCTAATTGAAGTTTTTTGAAGAAATGTAAAAGCTCTTTATCAACAAGGTAAAATTGACTCTTTTAAGTTACCAAGCTCAGCTTGTAAAATCGCTCATCTAAGTTTTGCTGATGACATAGTGGTTTTCTTAAAAGCTAATAGGAAAAGTTTAAAAAACTTAAAAAGTTTTCTGATGGTTTATGAGAAGGCTGCAGGGAAAAAATCAATTTCCAAAAACCAGCTTACTTTCTAACAAAGCATGCACCTGTTTCTTATGGAAATCTAACTCAGCATATTACATATATGACACCAGAAGCTTTGCCTTTTACATACTTATGGTGTCCAATCTATTGTGGAAGAACAAAGCATAACTATTTCCAAACTATTTTTGAGAAAATTTCAGCAAAACTTCTACTGTGGCAAAACAAATGGTAATTCAAGCTGGTAGACTCATTTTGCTGAAGCATGTTCTTTCAGCCATTCCACTTCATATCCTTATAGTCTCTAAACCTAAAAGGGGGTAATTTATAAATTACATATCCTTTCTGCAAAGTTGTTTTGGGGTACTTCAGATTATGGTCAAAAGAAGACATGGAGATGTTGGACAAAACTATGTTTCACATACATGGAAAATGGGCTTGAAGTTAAAAATCATAATATTATTATCAAAAAAATTTCATTAAAACTTTGGTGGAAATTGCAAAAAGGAAACACACTTTGTTCTGACTTCATGTGGTCCTTACCTGATTACTTGAACGTTTCAAAAACTTTGATTACAGAAGTGGGTGATATTGCATCTAAAAATGTTTGTTTAAAGGTTGGAAAAAGTGAGGTATCATTCTGGGACACTAATTGGTTAAATAGTTCTGACATATTTAGTGTGTGGAACACACAACATTCACTGCCTTTTTCTAATATGACAGTAGTAGATTTTTTCTTACATCAACAAAATATATACCTATTCTTCAAAATGGATTAAATACTGAGATTGTTCAACTTTTATCCAAATATTTGCCCTTGTTTGATGATTACCCAGATATGTTGGTATGGATTTTCTGGGAAGAATGAATTATTTCCCTTTCTTCTGCTTACGAAATTCTTAGACCTAAGCGGTTTAGAATTGAATCTTTTAAAAACTTATGGTCTAAATTCCTACAAAAAAATTTTGTCTTCTCATAGAGGCTTCTGAACATATTACAACCTATATATGACATCCTGGAAGATTATAATTTCTATTTTCCATCAATATGTCCTTTTTGTAAAAGTGACTCTGAGGAAGTTCATCACTGTTTTAATGACTATAGCTGGACCAAAGGAATATGGAACCAGATAAGCTTATTTTTTTGATGTGGAAGTGATTTATTTTCAAAATATATGGGATAGATATTATTTCTACTGGAATGTAGAGATTCCATCTAAACTATTAAAGGTTTGTGTAAGACTAATCCCATCAATAACTTCTTGGTTTATTTGGTATGAAAGAAACAAATATATCTATTATAATCAGGATCCAGATATGATGAGCATAGTTAGAAATGTTATAGATACAATTTGATCTTTGGTTTTTATCAATGGATTGAGATAGAAGGGATCAGAAAAAGATCACATACACCATTATGTTCTATCAATAGCTCCAATTGATACAGGTGCAAGAAATAGTGGACAAAACTTAGTTTTCTGGAAACTTCCTCAGAAACTTTATAAGCTTAATACAGATGGTTCTTCCCTCAATTCTAAAGTGGCCTGAGCTGGAGTAGTAATCAGAGATCAGCAAGGGAAAGTCCTAATTGCCAAATCTCAATACCTTGAGGATAAGTACATTTTGGAAGCTGAAATCACTGCATTAGTCATTGGCCTGGAAACAACATATTTCCACGATTATAATGATATTAAAGTGGAGATGGATTCGTTGTTGTCATTAAAGATGATCAAAAAGGAGTATAAGGTTCTATGGAGATTTACTTCTCTGCGCATAACCATATGGCGTCTAACAGGTGAACTTTCGGTTTCTTTCACATATAATTTCAGAGAAGCAAACTCAATTGCCGATTATCTTACAAAATTAGCTAGTACCACTAAGTCTTCTAGTATTTTCACGCATGAATCTTTGCCTCAAAGTGTTAAGGGATTGGTTATGCTTGATGCTAGAGAAATTCCTTATATTAGAGTTAGATAAGAGTT
Source organism: Rubia rechingeri (assembly GCA_032355745.1). Lineage (NCBI taxonomy): Eukaryota > Viridiplantae > Streptophyta > Magnoliopsida > Gentianales > Rubiaceae > Rubia > Rubia rechingeri. The sequence goes on from JAULKL010325467.1 coordinate 10,889, forward strand.
TAAATTTGCACACCAGATACCGTGTTCTTCTCTTCTTTAATGACAGCTACAAATGGAAGACTTGGTAAGCTACTTTGGAGATGGCAAGCGAGTCTAGCATGGTTTTTCCAAAATATTGGGTCTGCAACAATTTTCTGAAGCTTCCACTGATGATAATACAAGATGATGATCCAGATTGCTGAACCAGCTGTTGATCCGAGAGGTCTGAAGGCTCTGCATCAATTTTACGGCTTCAACCTTTATTCAGAGTATATTATTCTAGGGGGGAGTAATATGCAAGGGGTTAAAACAGAAGGCCACCTCTTTTTGTCGACACGGGGGGTGGAGGCAAAAAAGTGGGAGGCCGTTTAATACCTCGTAATTTGGGTTAGGCCATTCTTTTTACCTAAGCGGGGTGTGGAGGTAAAAGGAATGGATTTCAGATCGCTTGTATCTATTCGGTTTTCCACGATGTAGTTTACTCCAAACTTGAGAGCTGTATTCTAATCTTTTCAAGCTCTGGGGGAGCTAATAAAATTACCCCCTCTCCATTGGTGAGTTTCAATTAAAAATAAATAATTGGCTCCCCATACCTTTATCTATGCCTAGTCATTTTGACCCATAGGGTCAACTGTCTCGGCCCAAATCAACCCAAAATTTAAGGTCAAACGGGTCGGATCAGTTCGGGTCAAAATTTTCATAGTTAGGGTTAGGTCGGGTCGGGTCAGACATGGTCACAAAATTGACCCATATCGGCCCAGATCATATTAAATATTTTTATAATTTATTTAATAAATGAATAATTTTTAAATTTATTATTATTTAAATAATAATAAAATGATAATTTGTTTTCATATAATTTAAAATAAAAATATTTTATTTTATTTAATCATAAATTATTCGCTTAATACAGAAAATACAATTATTTTCATTCCAATTAGATACAATATATTTAATATTTCAATTAAAAAAATATAATTTTACTAAAATTTATTTATATATTATGAATGTATATTTCATATTTTAATCAATTTATTATTTATAATTAATAGTATTTTTATTAATTTTATTTTTATAAATATATATTTTTCAGGAATACTAAACTTGTTTATGAACTAAATTAATGGTGGATATGTTCAATTAAACTAATTATTTTTATAAAAACTAGTTTGAGTTCAACCGCGCATTGCACGATGTTATTGATTGTTCAATTAAAATGTAATATTTACGTTTCAAATTTAAAATGAAAATTAAAATAAAACCATAAATATATTTCATATAATAACTATTAGAATTATAAAGTTAAATTAATCAATTTAGGTAAAATTTAATACGATAAAGTCTCATGTTAAACCGAATATGGTTATATCAATCATGAAAAGTCTCGTTTCAATAAATTTTAGGGTCAAATTATAATCATTTATACATTGTGATGCATTTTAATTTTTTTGAAAGTTATAAAAGCTCATTGAAATAAATGAAAACAAATATCAAAATTAATCTATTAATTGCATTAAATATAAAATGAACCTGTCTAATGACTATCGATCTGGATTTTTTATTATTTTTTATAGATTTTCATGAAATAATATATATTACAAGTATACAAAATAAATAAAATATAAAAGAAATAATGTAGCAAATATAGAAATTCATGTATATATTTATAATGTCTGCTAATTACTATATTTATTTAGTTTAGACTTTAATATATGTAGAATAATTATAAAATTAACTTAAGTGAAGACCACATGTTAGACTGAGTAAAATCAAACCAATTACAAAAAATCTCATTTTTTTGTAATTATTAAGTTCTATTTATAATTATTTATAATCCCTTTGTTTCACTATGTTTGGCACACTTACCATTTTCGTGTGTTTTTTCTAAGATTGTCACATTTCCTTTTATGAAAAAAAGTACAGCATTCTCAACCACTCATTAAAAGTTTTAGTCTTCTCATTCAATTCGCTCCACACATTTAAACTTGCAAAAAAAAACAACACGTAAACCTATGATGCAAACATAGTGAAACAGAGAGAGTATGTTGAGATTCATTTTAAAAGCTTTTCATAATTATAGGCACCTCATTGCTAAAAAAAATCAAATCTGAAATGATCTTATTAAATGGTTGGTTTATGGCGAGCCTTTGTGTTAACTTAAATGTATAAATTAGTTAAAGTAATTTGTTTTCACAACTAAACAGGGTGTCCTTTGTTAAACTATCATTATTGTGCCCCCATAATTTAATTTAACACAAGCATTGGTCAAGAATTAAGAAACTTAAATAGTGAATACCCCACTTTCGAGAAACAAAATACTGAACAAACCAGGCCTTGGATATCAAAATAATATATCGAAGTCTAAAAACACATAAAAGTAATGTTAAACTCGTGTCGGTTCTTGAATAAGAATCCTCGTCTAGAAACTGAGGGTAGTCAAGGACAATGCTAACATTCAAAGAACCGTATGGCCCGCCTGATTCTGCAGCATTTCCATCACAGATTTCTTGATCAGAAGGCTGCCAAACCCTGGCACATCATACACAAACACATTGTAAAACAATGTAATAATAAAATCAAACCGAAAAAGAGACAAACCACCGATACAACATTTAACAAATATAATGTTTAAATTTTTAAAATTACAATTTTTAAGGTATAAAGTAAAATGGCATATCCAAAATTAGGGATAACCCACTTTTCTTGAGAATTTTCCATATACAACCTAATTTAACTTTCTGAAGTCAAACCAAACCAACTTGAACAATTAAATTCTCTTCATATATATGTAATACTAATATAATTTGTTTTTTATTCATCATAAAATAAATTCATAAAATATTATTTTTATGTATTACATACAAAAATATATTAGTAGTTAAACATTGATACAGTTGAATCTTTAAAGTAAAATTAAGAAATTTATTCAAGGATGGAAGGAGAGAGTATTAATTATTAAAAATCATATTTTTACATCTCATAAATCTAACTGTTCAAATATGTGATATAACTGAAAAACTTACACCAATAATAATACTCCATCAAATTTTCGGAGTAGGATAAATGAAAAGCGTTTTAGTTTAACTGGACAACATTGATGCTTCTCATCAAATTATAAATCTTGGTTAAGACTGGACCTGGGGAGCCATAGAAAATTCCCCAACCAAGGGCTTGTTTAATTTTTTTGATTTTTTTGAACTCCTTTAAATATCGGGGAAAAAACTTGATGCCTATTTGATAAAGATAGGCACACGTGCCAAGGACAACCTTAGACAAATTTAAGGGTCAAAATCAAAATCCCCCGTTTGAATAGGAATAAATGAATAAATTGTTATCAAAAGAGAGGAAAAGAGGCAATCAAATGATTTGCCTTTTTTATAAAAATATAATCTAGGCATTCAATTCTGGAATCATGATATGCAGCATGTATAATTGTTTTTTTCAAAAACAAATGTCCGCATTCCGAAACACAACATTATTCATTTTTACAATTTTCACTTTAATATTCATTCGATAAGTATACCTAAAGCCTAAGCACACTTGTAAGAAACTCACCACAAATTCGTTGTCATAAGCTAACAACACAGAGTGTTAAAGTGCAAAGGCAGTTAAGCGCATTCGCCTACATAAAGCCTGCACATCTTTAAATCATCACAAATTAGGGAAGAACAAAAGAACTAAACTGAGTTATTCACCAGTATTCACAATTCTACTTCCCAAAAGCTATGATTTCAACAAAAACAAGCTAGAATAGGTTGAGCAGCCTTTTGGAAGTACTTTGACAGCAGCTTTGCAATTTCAGTGAATCCTAATTTGTCCTTGCCTTCAAAAATAGTCTTCAGCTTGTCATCACAGAAGATCTGTTTCTTGCTCTCGGGATTCTGTAACATGAATCAAATGTGGTGTTACGAGAACAACAGGATTTGTATAGAAGCAAAAGTTACCACTTCCAAAATGAGTAGTGAGCAAGCCCATTCAGAAGAATAAAAACACACTTCTCAGTAAGTTTTAGCCTGGAACTTTTATACCTGTTCTAAGCGACAAACTAAGCATGACTAAATTCACAATTCCAATATGATAGACACCAAGAGCAACAGAAAGGTATCAGCATGGGACAAATCAATTTTCAACCAAAATCAGAATAAATTATTTGCAAGGAATGACAAATAGTGGTGGAACTGACACAAAAATATTATTTCAATAGTCTTATATTAGTGGAATTAGTTAAAAACTTATCACATGACCTCAGAGTAGCGTTATATTCTCAAATCACCCTCATCATTTAAACTGGAAAAAAGGGCTTAAGGTACAACTCACGTGAAACAAGTACTTTTCATATTAACATCTTTTTAAGACAGAAGATTTAGAAAGATCGATGGAATAAATGCCTCGTTAAACAGTGAGATGCTATCATTAAAAGCGTAGGTGGGATACAAGATTCAGGTATACGAAACCAATTGTGCCTATAGTCTATACTGAACAGTGTGTACAGAATCAACAACTAAATGTCTAGGGCATTTCTATACACATGCTTCTACAACACACAACGCCTTGAAGTAATATTATGCACAGCAAAAAAAATTCTAACATGTCTGGTATCCATCATCCCAGGATTAAGCATAAATCCCCTAAAAATTTAAAATATCAAGTTATAGTCCCCAATAAACCAAAATAATCTTATCTAACCATATGGAAAATAAGAAAGGATCCCACCCCCAAGAATAGCAAACATGAGACAAAATATAGCGTAGTGTAGATAAAGCCAAACATAATATAGCATAGAATTGATCCTTGGTGAATAACTAATCATGAAGAGGAAAAGAAAGGTGAGTTACCTATCCTAAGAGCAGAAAGTTCCATCTCATTGTATTGGTGCATGTACCTCTGCCAAAATGGAAAAAATCACATTTATGAGCTTACTAAAACAAACCACAAAAACTATTTTGCTAGCATATTTCAAAAAGTACAAAATATTCAACTTTTTCAAGTAGAGGTCTATTGTCCTATTTTAGAGTATTCATCAAACAAGAATTGTACATGTCTTTCTAACTAAACAAAAGGAACCCTTGGTTGAATCTACATTTTTGCATGATACAACAACTTATACAATAACAATGACAAAGAATTTATTATACTACATGAGATCGGCTTTAGGCCATTAATAACCATCCTCTTTTGTTGGGACACACAGTTTAAGTTTCAATATAATGCTCTCTGTCATCAAACAAGTATGTAACTACATTTGTCTACTTACTATACAAAAGATACCCTAAAAAGTCTTATATTATTCACTTCACACAAGAACTATAAATAACCATCACCAAGCATTTCTCCTACTACACAGCCCTATTCAATTGAGAGGCTAAGTTTCCACATCATATAGAAAGCAACAAATATTCCTCATAACCTAGGGCACGGATACCCAAGTTCCAACAAGACTGTCAGTTTCCAAATCCATATAAGTAATCTAACCCTAAAATTTCAGCATTCACATACTTCAATCTCACAATCTAACACCCCAAAACACGAACCCGAACACATAAATCCATGAAAACACCAAAATCTGAGAATTTCCATGCACCCGAACAAAAAAACTACTCAAATCCAAACAATAAAGACTGTTATAGAGAAAAACCCACGAAAATTCCTTCGAAGAGCCCAAATCATAGAAAGTACACCTCATTCGATTTTTAACAGAAGTAATCTACAATCATATCTTAACCATTTATTCCAAATGTTCCCCTCAATAAAGTAAAGGAC
>JAULKL010326464.1:0-16622 GCA_032355745.1 Rubia rechingeri
GGAGGAAGCAGAGAGGTGATTGGTCAATGTAGGAATGGCTAAGAGTAATATAGAAGGAAGTAGAAGACACCTTTAAGAACATAAGTTGCGGACGTGAAATCAATTAAACACAATTCACCAACGGATTGGGATGAAATCTCCTATTGCCGCCTTAGTTCTTGTATAATAGGGGTGTAGGATTTCACTTGTTGAGCATCCTCAATCCTTGATTGAGAGGTTGCTCTGTTTTGTTTAAGAATTTAAAAACACTGGTCTTGGAGTTGCTTTGCTTAGGAAAGAAGAGAGGGTTTGGAATTGCTCTGCTAGAGAATGATTAGAAGAAGAACTTGATATTTTTCGGGGTAAACATATCAAATCTTGTGAGTAATCTCACTGGAGAAACACTTTATTTTATTTTGTTTTAATTTAACTAAATGAACCTGGCATGCTGATGGTTTGGGATATTTCGTTATCATACTATCATGATTTACGTATTTATTATTAGTCATATGGATATCATTACGTGTTTGCTTCTATACTCTATGACTTTGTGATGTTCATTATATTTTTTCTTACTTGATTACTTGCTTGAACGTGATATGACAAATTATTGGGTGTGTACTTGATTTCTTGAATCAATCGCTTGATTGAAATCTATCTTTCTTGAACTTGATATTGGTCAGTTGTGTACGTGATCACTCTGGACTAATTACTTGCTTGACTTTGACATTGACCGGTTGTGTACTTGATCACACTGGACCAATTACTTGCTTGTAATCATGCTTGATAGGGTGGCCCCCAACCTTTCTTAGCTTCGAAATTGACGAGTCAGCAATGAGCTAGATCATTCGGCTAGATTTCTAAGAAGGTCTTGTTCGTTCTCTCCAGATTTACCGTCTGCCACACACAATTCTTGCTTGCTTGACGGGCATGTGTGGTCGATATTAATTCTTGGGATCTCTTTCTCTTTCTCAATATTTTGAGATAATACTCAGTTGCAGGTAGTTGGAGTATAATTAGGAATCCAACTGTATCCACTTATAGAGACTTGATGGATTGCTATGTATACTCCTCTCCCTATTCCTTACATGAAATGTGTGTTTATTTATCTCGCTTTCTCTGTGTTATATGATAATATAATATCGCTTGTTAAATATTTCTAAACCATTAAGACCTCACTAAGCATGGGCTCATTCCTTTAAGCTAATTTTTCCCCATATGTTTGGGAAGAATGTTTGACTCGAGTGATGGAATCAAAAACTATAGGCACGTCATTGAAAAAAAAGTAAAATTCTAAAAGTTTAAAGAATCTATATTACACATTGTTATAAAATTCATACAAATATATTTATCAATTTTAGTTAATTATTTATCTTACTCTTTCTACCACTGAGTTCTGACGTGAGTTAGGTAGACTCTCAATTATGGCCTCCCCAATAAGCAGGGAGGTGAAATCGGGGTGTCACAATTGTGGTATCGGAGCTTTAAGAAGAAGGGAAAAAAACATACAAAAGACTCAACTATCTCAACATAGCGTAAACTTTTAAGTTTACCTAATAATTGACAAAAAAATTATCTAATAGTCTGGGAAAAAATATTTGAGGAAAGATTGGTTTTTTAATATAAAATACTAATTATTAAACATAATACCTAAAATATAATTCAACTCTTTAATCTATCTTTTCAAGTGAAAATTTCTTAAATTTACTTGGGTTTGGCCAACCCAGAGTGATTCTCAAAATTTTCTACATGAAAGAAATATTCAAAAAAAATGTAGTTTAATTAAGTAGATATCAAACTTTAATTATAAACCAAAATACTTTAAGTAAAACATAAATACTTTGGGGGAAATAAAGTATACGCTTCACTACGAATACTCACATTAATCCTTTCAGGTAATTCAGATTTACTTTTTTATCAAATTAAGAAATTAATACAAAAGAGTTATAAATTACAAGAACATTAAAATGTCTAAAGCATAATCTTTATATACATAAAACAAGGAAATATAAGCAGTTCAAAATGAACGAGTAGTTTAACGAGTGAGCTTAATTTATCGTTTCAACTTGTTATAAATGTTTTGCTATTATTGTGATGATTTGAAATATTTGATTATGATACTTTATCATAGACAATGTGTTATTATTCTGAACAACATAATATGGCTATATCTTGTAGTTACGATTCTTTTACACGATTGTGATTACTTGTTTGATATGAATCTTACTTTTTTTTTATGAGTAGATATAGATTGAGTATATGTGTAATTTTAATGGATTAGAACTATGCTACGTGCGAGAACCACCTCTAGAGTTTGCGAGTCTAAGTGCTACGTACGATATACCTCTCTGACCTTTAGAATTTGATAGTCGATCATTTACCTTCTAATTACACTTGTGTTCTTTAGTTGAAATTACAAGTGCATATCCATAATATATATAATTTAAAAAAATAAAATTATTACTTATAAAAAGTACATAATGATAAAAGAAATTATAAGTGTCATAATAAATTTTATATATCATAAGACATCTTAATTACCTAGAAATAACAAAAGAGAAGATATACTTAGAAAAAGAATTAATTTTCAAATGAAAATTTTAAATACTTTAATTTAGCCATTGAGAAAGGAAAAATAAAAAAATACAACCTTCTGAAAAAATTAAATTAAAATATAAGGTAAATATTTATATATCTAATAAAAAAGTTAAACTTAAATTTACATACATATATATAATAATAATTAATTTTGTTAAATAAAAAGAAGATATCTTCAAGAAAATAAATAAAGCAAAATGAAGAACCCAATTTATTAGCCCTAGACTGATATTATTTTTCCAAAACTAAAGATAACATGCATATACGTAAAGCATTTAAATAATTAAATATTTTTAAGACATTGGTTTGAATTTTCTTAGTAAGCACATACCTGATTTAAAGAGACATGTAAAATGAAGAAAAAAACATATACAAAAATATGAGATAAATTTTGTAATTAATAAATTTATTTTATTAAGAAATAAAATGATCATATCAAAATAATGAAAGGAGATTTTATTACCTACACTTTAAATTTTGAATTTTAATTTACTAATTTATTAATTTTTTTATTTGAAGAAAAAAAAGGAAATGATGAGTTAGACATATAAATTGCATGTAAAAATTAAAAATAAAAGGATAGAGTATTACAGTATTCACAGTGATCCTTAAGATAATAAAATTGAGAGTAAATATAATTTGATATGAGACATTTGTTTAGTTATTTTTACACCCAAGTTAAAGGAAACTCAAATACCACAAACAAAAATATAACAAAATATTCTAGTATTTTTAGAATATATTAATATAAATTTTTTATAGTAAATATTATTGGTAGAGAAAATTATCCATATTTAAATAAAAAAAATATATATATATATAAAAGAAAAAAAAGATGATGAATTTTGTGACGAAATTCTCTGAAGGAGGGGTGATTGTGAGACCCCTATCCTAGAAGAAAGTAGGACAATACGTATTGTATCAAAATAAAGATACATATATTGTATAGTAGAGTATCAAATAAGAATATAATATTATAATGTAAAATGTGATGTTAATTTAATTTAAAATTATATTTAGGTTATAATATTATTATATTTTTGGAATATTATTAAATGATTAAAAATAGTAATAAAAATAATATCATTAAAGTATACTATGATTAAAGAAAATAAATAATAATTGAATAAGAAAGAAAGAAAGAAAAAAACAATGAAATGCCATTTTTCCTTCTAATTAAAAGAACTCAATTGGGCTTTAACCTTTTCAGCCCAAGTGACGAGAAATAAAGGAAAAAAACTGAACTTAAATCCTGGACTCAGAAGCGAAGAGAGAGAAAAATGGAGAAGAAAAAAATGGAAAGGAGGAAGAAGAAGAGATTAGGCCGAGGAACTTCTTGAAAATCGTAGGTGGTTCGCAGAGGAGGAAGCAGAGAGGTGAGTGGTCAATGTAGGAAGGGCTAAGAGTAACATAGAAGGAAGTAGAAGACACCTGTAAGAGCATAAGTTGCGGACGTGAAATCAATTAAACCCAATTCACCAACGGATTGGGATGAAATCTCCTATTGCCGCCTTAATTCTTGTATAAATAGGGGTGTGTGATTTCACTTGTTGAGCATCATCAATCCTTGATTGAGAGGTTGCTCTGTTTTGTTTTAGAATTTAAAAACACATGTCTTGGAGTTGCTTTGCTTAGGAAAGAGGAGAGGGTTTGGAATTGCTTTGCGAGAGAATGATTAGAAGAAGAACTTGATATTTCTCGGGGCGAACATATTGAATCTTGTTTTAATTTAACTAAATGAACCAGGCATAGTGATGGTTTGGGATATTTCGTTATCATACTATCATACTTTACGTATATATTATTAGTTATATGAATATCATTATGCGATTGCTTATATACTCTATAACTTTGTAATCTTCATGCTATATATTTTTGCTTACTTAATTACCTGCTTGAACATGATATGACAAAATTTTTGGTGTATAATTGATTTCTTGAATCAATCGCTTGCTTGAAATATATCTTTCTTGAACTTGATATTGACCAGTTGTGTATGTGATCACTCTGACCAATTACTTGCTTGAAGTTGACATTGGCCGGTTGAGTACTTGTTCGCACCGGACCAATTACTTGCTTGTACTCGTGCTTGATAGGGTGGCCCCCAACCCTTCTTAGCTTCGAAACCAATGAGTCAGCAACATGCTAGATCGTGCGGCTAGATGCCTAAGAAGGTCTTATTCGTACTCTCGAGATGTACCGTATGCCGCACACAATTCTTGCTTGCTTGGCGGGCTTAATCCTTGGGATATCTTTCTCTTTCTCAATATTTTGAGATAATACTCGCTTGCAGGTAGTTGGAGTATAATTAGGAATCCAACCGTAGCCTCATATAGAGATTTGATGGATTGCTACGTATACTCCTCTCTCTATCCTTTAATGTGTGTTTATTTATCTTGCTTTCTCTGTGTTATATGATAATATAATATCACTTGGTTAATATTTCTAAACCATTGAGATCTCGTTGAGCATGGGCTCATTCCTTTAAGCTAACTTTTTATTGCAGATGTTTGGGAAGAATGTTCGACTCGAGTGATGGAATCAGAGCCTATAAGCTCGTCATTGAGTTACAATTATTATAAGATCAACAACCAGAAAAAAAGTAAAATTCTAAAAGTTTAAAGAATCTATATTATACTTTGTTCTAAAATTTCATTCAAATATATTTAGAAAATTTAGGTAATTATTTATCTTACTCGTTCTACCATTAAGTCCTGGTGTGAGTTAGGCAGACACTCGATTATGGCCTCCCCAATAAGTAGGGAGGTGAAATTGGTGTCACATGATGAATATAATAATAATAAGAGTAGCTCTCTTGACAGATGGTCTCTCCATAAGTTATGGACAGGTCACTGTATTTTTTAATTTATACAGTACTGCATTTGTTAAATTACATACTAAATTTAAAAATTATAAAAAAATATTTTTATATCATTTTTTTGTGTTTTCACATTCAAATGCACATTATTAATTGTTTTAGCCTATATAATACAATATTTAAACTTAATTTTAAAATTATAATTTTTAAGGTAAAAAGGCAGGGAATTTGTCCATAAGTTTATACACATGCCACATTTTCTGAGACTTTCTCTAATAATAAATAGTTCAATTAGAAATAAAGTCATAATAAGGTAAAAAAAATTCATACGGGTAATAAAAATTTAATCAAAATTCAACATAAAAGACTTCACGGATACAAACAAAACTTCTATTCCCTCCGCCCCAATCTAAGGTTCCTACTTTTCATTTTCGTTCGTCCCACCCTAAAATTCCTATTTTCATCATTTCATTTCTTTTGGAACAAAGAACAACTATAAAATATCAAATTTATCTGTACTACACTTTAACAATAACATATCATACCTTAAATTTCAAATTTAAGATTTCTTATTTGGGCCAATTGTTTAATTGTTAAGCCTACCTTATCCCCAAGTTTGAAACCCTACATTCTTAAATCCCTCAATTGTCAATTCTGATCACCTCCATTCTCATTCCGCAAAATTAGCCCTACTGTTCCTCACACACCCTAACCAAATCAGCAATGTTTGTTCATCACACACCACCTTCGGCTTGAGGGGGAATTTTGGCTCCGATCCTTATCAATAGCTCGCGAGAGAGCCAAAAGTTTGAGCTTTAGGGAGGACATTTTAATCTCTCTATTAGAAGCATCTGAAGGTCAGCCAAGAGACCCTCAACTTTCGTTGTAATATATATTTCATCTGGTCATTAGCTTACTTAATTTCACTAATCAAGGCAATGCGTGTCAATCATCCAGGGCAAGGGAAAATTCCCTACATTATAGAAGTCTTTTGATCTAGTTGTTATTGATTGTTTTGTTTTCCGAGGCGCCTTTTGGTGTAGTGCCATAAAAAGCATGTATATATGAGCATGTATAAGGGATTTTATACCCTTGAATCCATGGTATTCTCAATGAAAAACTGGTTTTTTTATTTTTCTATCGTTTACTTTTCTATTAACACTTTTTCTATATTTTTTCCCTTTTCAGAAAATTTGACCAGTCAGAACACAAAATATAGGCACGAGCCTATAGAACTCTCATCACATTGTTTTGCCAGCTATGGTAAGGTGAGCGGGCCGGTAGGTCTGCTCCCACAAACTTTTCTCGACAATTTCTGTGGCTCTCCCATAATTTTGCTGCCAACCTCTAGTAGGGAGGAAAATAGTGTCTGAATATTCACCTGCATGTTTCCAATGCTACAGGAAATCTTATCTTCAGTTAGATAGGGCAGCTTTGATAGAGTGGTGCAGTAGAAGAATGGATCGAACTCAATCTCGACTTCCTCATCCACTAGCTCTTTGGTCATCATGTTCTTAATCGAGGAGTCTGGGGCCCAAGAACGTTGCTCCTTCAAGAGGATCACAACCGGATCGTGAGTATGAATAAGCTTCCGAGTTTCAATATATTGATCCTTCTTCAGAAGTAGTTTTTAGACATATAGTCAATGCTTTGTAATATGATAGCTTCAGCTATAATCATTAATTTATTTAAACTCGAGAATATTTTTTTAATGAATATATCCTCTTTTTCTTAGCTTTTTAAAATTAATTTCACTTTTTAATAGAGAAAATAATCTTCGAATGGCTATCAACAGGCCTTTCATTGATCTTGTGAATATAAGTATTATCCCTCGGAACCTCGTGAGATAAGATCTGATCATTTGGACCTTCTTAGAGTGGGTGCATATCCTTAGTATTTTATGGAATGATTATCATCCTTAGGGTTTTATGGAATGTGACAGCTGACCCTCGGTGTTTTGGCTTTCAAGTTGTGAGAGATGATCCTTAATGTTTTGGCCTTAGAGTTGTGAGAACCGATCCTCAAAGTTTTGTCCTTAGAATTATGAGAGTCGATCCTTAATTTTTTTTGTCCTTAAATTTATGTTTTAATGTTCAAGCTTCAATTTGGCCAGGTGGTCATCCCCCACTTAGGCTTTCACCTTACCCTTTTTGGGCACTTATATTGGGGCACGCGTAGGTTCCTTTTGCCGAAGGAGATTATCTTCTGATGAGATATCTCACTGGAGGAGGTCTATCCTTTAATACGATTTCGATCCTGTTTCAAGGGATCATCTTCTGATAAGATGTCTCTTTGATGTAAAATGACGATGCCATGTTTCTTCAATCTGATCATAATTTTTCTTAGAAAAAATATGTTTGCCCTATTGTACCTTTTGGGGTGAACAACTCCCAGGGTGTCATATTACAAAAAAAAAAAGAGTGTTTCAAGCCTATAGTCTTTTGTATGTGGGAAGCTATGAACTGGATGGAACACAAAGATATTGTTGATGGAGAACCCATTATAGTATTGCTCAACGATAGTATCTTCCGATATTGACAATGTTTCACCTTCTAGGGACTTGGTTTCCCATCATGTCTTTAGCACATAGCTTCCTCCAGCGTGTGCTTTAGAAACTTTATTTGGACCTTCCTAGTTGGGCACCAACTTTCCTTATTTCTCTTGTAGGCTCTTCTCATTTCTTCCACTATTAGTTCTCCATGGATGAACTGGCCTTTACGTATACTTCAGTCGTGGTACTTATTCATGTTTTCTTTCACCTTAGCTTAATATATCTTATAATTTTCCTTTTTTTCATCCAACAAAACTTGGTCCTTTCGCACTGCTTCATCATTCCGTTTCTCCTCTGGTCCGATTGTCTGAATGTTATGCAAGCCAACTTCTCCAGGTATTACTACTTTCATCACGTAGACCAGGTTGAACGGTGTTTCTTCCATGGTTGCTCTCTTGGTTGTTCGATACGACCAAAGTGTACATGGTAGCTCGTACACCCACCAATCGAGCCCTTATGTTGTTGATGATCGAATGGTTGGTAACTTTGACTTATCCGCCAGCTTAGGTTTAGTACACTTGGGTGAGTTTTTAGTATATGTTAAAGTCATCAGACCACTTCTTAAAGGGATTTTGAGTGAACTACCTCGTGTTATCTATAATGAAGGTTCTCAGTATCCATGCATGCACAATATATTTCTCCAACAAAAGTTGATGCAACTCGTACCTTTCAAGTTGGTCATAGTATCTATCTCTACCCAGCTGGTGAAGTAATTGATGGCCAAAATCACATATTTGATCATCCAAATGTTTTTGTGAATGGTCCTACTAGGTCAATTTCCCACTCCTCAAATGGCCAGGGTCTATTGATTGCCAACATCTCTTCCTAGGGAATGTGTGGAATTTGGGAATTATTTTTACATGGAATGTAGGTTTAGATCAACTCAAAAGAGTCTTTAAACATTAGTAGCCAATAGTATCCAACCCGTAATAGCTTTTTGGTGATGGACCTCACTCCTTGCTAAGCTCCACAAACCTGTTGGTGGGCTTCTTGGATGAGATATTTTGCTTCCTCCGACATCATGCATCGCATTAGGGTTATCATGCACCCTTTCTTGTTTAGAGTGTTATTATGTATTATGTATCTTGGTGCTTTGACTATCTTCTTGGTTTCCACCTTATCTTTGGATAATCAACGTTATCCAGTTCTCTGCTTCGTCTATGGGCATCAGCAACTCTTCCTCGTAACTACGATACATCAATGTTTTCATGAGTTTTTGTTTAGGAGATCTTAGGCTTAGATATGATGATGCCAATTTTCTCAGAGCACCGACCTTATGGTTCTACTTTCTTGACGCCGAGTCAAGGTGTAGCTTTTAAAATTTCTCAACATCGGTTGAAACGATTACAAAGATTTCTAAAGATTTCTTTCCCTAGCCTCACACTCCCCCTTGACTTGTTGAACCACTATTTATGAGTCACTCAATATATCCAAGTATTATACTTCCAGATCCTTGGCCAATCTCAAGCCTGTGTTCAAAGCTTTGTATTCAACTTCGTTGTTAGTAGTTTGGAAGTCAAAATGTAGAGAGTATGGAAAATATTTCCTATATGGGATAATCAAGAAGACTCTTACTCTACTTCCTCTGGCGTGGATGAAACCTCCACATACAGTTTCCACCTTAGGTTGTCTTCAGTGAAGGGTTCTTTTGGAATTTCCTCCCTTATTTTCACTATAAAACATCTAGGGCTTGGCCCCTTTAATTTATGTTCTTATACTATAGTGAATGTCATGTTCACCTAGTTTAACCATCATTTTCATCATTCAACCAGAGGCTTGAGGTTTAAGTACCTGACAAATCAGATGATTAGTTAGCAGAACATTTGTATGAGCTTGGAAGTAGGGTCCCATGAACTAAAGCCAAGATTAATCCTTCCAATGTAGTGTACAACGTCGCTGGTCCTTGCAAAGCTCTTATGAAAAAGTAGATAGGGTGCTTCCTACCAATAGTTTTCCTTTATTAGCATTGCGCTGATAGCTTTTAGTGTGTTTATGATATGTACAAGTACAATTTCTCCCTTTCTCAGTTTCATGAGACTTGGCAAGGAATGGAGGTGTTCCTTTTGTTGTTGAAAGGAAAATTTACATTCTTCCATCCATTTTAATTTCTTTGCTTTCTTCAATATTTGAAAGAATGTAAGATGCTTCTAGCCCTTTTGAAAAGAATCGGCTTAAAGCGACCAAATAGCCAGTGAGGCACTGAACGTCCTCAGCCGACTTGGGATATTGTATCTTGAGGATGGCATCGAATTGAATTGGATTTACTTATATTCCCCTGTTTGGATACCATACCTAAGAAATTCCCAGCCCCTACTCTGATAGTGCACTTTGACGGATTGAGTTTCAAGTTTGCACTTTGGAGTCGCTCGAACGTCTCCTTCAAGTTGGTTAGAAAATATACACAACATGTTATTATTTACAACCATTTCATGCACGTGTATCTCAAATTTTTTACCGGGTTAATCCTTAAATATTTTGTTCACTAGGCATTGGTACGTGGATCATCATCCTTAAGCCCAAACGACATTTTCTTATAACATAATGTTCCTGCATCGGGGATGTACAAAATATTCTCCTTGTCTTCTTCTGCCATCAGGATCTGGTGGTAACCTTTGTGTGCTCTAAAGAATGCTAACACCATGTATCCAATGATGGATTTAACAAGTTGATCCATTGAGGAATCATATAGCTATCCTTGGGGCAACACTTGTTTAGATAGGTAAAATCGATACACGCTTTCCATCCTTTGTCGTGCTTTTTGACCATGAAAATATTGGCCAACCACTTCTTCAATCACACCCGCTTGAGCAAAAATGTGTCTCTTCTCTTTGATCATCTATCTTGATCGTGGGATCAATGTTGATGTTATATACCATCTAGTGTTTTGACACCCCTGTCAAGTAACAAACATGCCACAAAAAGACATTGAAATACTATCGAATAAAATTTGTAGCTACTACTTCACCTGAACTAGTAAAACTTTACCGATTTCCACAATCCTTGATGATCGAACGAGCATCTTCTCTACATCTATGGGTGAGGCATCTGTAGCTTCTCTATGGATCGGGCTGACTGTCTATTTCTTGTTAAGCTCCTTTCAAGCTATCATAATGATCCTGACCCATTACTCAATCTTTTTTCACATAAGCAATGCCGTTGTAAGTTGGAAATTTCATTGTCAAATGGTACGGAGAACAAATGGCTATAGCTTGGTTCTTCCATGCTCGACCAAGGATTACGTTGAAAGCTGATGAGGCATCCATAAATGCAAATTTTTGGTCAATCATCATGCTTTTATCTCCATCATCGATGGTCACTGTTAAAGAAATTATGCCAATCAAAAACTCTGCTCTGCCAGTAAATGTTATAAGAGTGGCATGGAATTTTGTAAATTTTTCATGTTGAGTCCTAGCTGGTCAAAGCAAGCAACGAACATGACCTCAACCTCACTCTTGCTATCAATGAATACTCTTTTTACTAGGGCATCCCCGATGCCAACAGATATCACCATAGAATCAGAGTGTGGGATGTGGCTAGGTACCACACCAGCTCTTGGAAATGTAATTATCATGTCCATCTTGAAGTGCTTGTGTTTAGATAGTGCTAGATTCTTCTGCAAATGCAAACCGCTATTTGCAATCTGGTTGATCCCGATCATTCCATTGATTAAGTTCACCACTGCATGATTTGGCGGTGCCTTATTCCCCATTTTCCATAATTGCTCTGCTCTCTTTGACTTGGATTCTACTCTTGGCCTTTGTTACTTGGCCAATCTTTCTTGGATCAAAAAGGAAGAATATAGCTTCCAAGCTTTCAATAACCAATGTATATTTCAGTTTCATTCTTAAGCCGTTTCATTTCCCTTTTCCTTATGAATGTAACAACAATCATTCGAGACCCTCCTGTTTGAATGAAGGAGCATCGGCGAATGAGGCTGCAGGATATACTGGTTGACGGGTGAGATATGCTTTATTAAATGCAATAGCGGGGTGTATCTTACAACTTGATACATTTTGGTGGTTTCAAATCTATTATCCCCATCGAATAAACCTTATTGCTTGCTCTCCACACTTAGTTTCTTCTTCCACCATGGCGTATCTCTCCAGCATACCCTTTAAGCTGTTGAATGGTGGCGGGGAGATCAACTACAAGCTTTTTGTATTACTTGCTATCATTCATACCATTCATGTAACCTAAGATGATCATTGAATCCATCCTGCCTATGACTTCCAAGCTCTCTTATCTATAGCGCCTATTAAGGGCTATTTTTGATTTATTAGGAATCTGCTTAATGTTTAGTAGGTTCATCATGGCTTTGGTGAAATTCCTCAGATAGTAAAGTGAGTTAATAGGCTTTGACCAAAAACGTGAAAATTAACAAGTCTAGGCAGAGACTCGAACCCGTGTAAGCCATCCCCCCTAGGTAAGAGCTTAAAAATATGCACTTCATATTTTGAGGAATACTCTGCAATTTAATGACCTGATGATAGGACACCAGGAATTTCACCTAAATTGTTTCTCCATTATAGGCAGGAACGTTGCTGCATAATTTCTATGCAGGATCATAGGGTGTTGTTGATATAAAGGAGCCTTTGTAATCATACGTTCGATTGGTTGATAGAACTAAGCTTTGTAATTTTCATCTATTTTTATGGTTCTTGAACAGGTATTTGAGGGTAATTTGAGTAAGTGTGAATCGTACTTACCAATGTTTGAGTTTTGATAGCATCAGCATGTGGAAATGATGTGACCTATATCGTAGGCTGGGAGATCACTTCTACGTAAGGATTAGGCCTGGATGCTTTATAAGGGGGTGCTAACCATGTAAGGTAAGTCTGAAAAATGATCAATGGATTGGCCATGATCGATCCCTGAGGAACCTACTACGATGGATGAATTTCGTCAGGATGGAATGTCGTCGGTGTTGGTGGTTTCATGGGGTTTGATAAAACCCCATACTGATGTACTTGTATGGTGGGTAAGACTGTAGTACCATCATTTGTGAAGGTAGAAAAGCCTACTAATGCACCGGCCTTAAAGGGTGTAATTGTGGGAAACCATGTACTTTATCTTGTATGGGGGTATTGTCGGGTTAAATCCATATTCTTGTAAAAGCATATATCAAGGGGTTAACAATATTTTCCTTCATGTTTTGTGATGGTTAAATGGTATTCCTCCTGGCCTGATCGAGAGTTGTCACCACCATGGGAAGGGGTTGCGCTGAGCCTGGAGAAATTTGTCAAATTCCGTTGATCAGTGATAGGATTCCTAATCCTACTCTAGTTAGGCCTTCGTTAACCTACATTAGGCGTAATAAGGATAATATCCGATCCTATCATATTTATGAAGTTATTAACTATTTCTTTTCCTATTTAGAAAGTTATTCGCATAGATGCCTATAAAAGGATAGCAGGCTCCTATGTTTTCAATTATCAATTTAATAAACCATTTTAGAGCTACAACGAATATACCACGGCCGTCGACTCATGAAGAGAGGGCTTGGAAAGAGTAGCAGGGATGGTCCCCTCTATCGATAGATTACCACTTTACAGAGGAGGCTTCAAATGGGAATGGCTAGCGCGACCTCTTTTCTCAGAGTTCCCCAAGGCATTCGATGAACCACCACTCCGTTTCTTTCTTTTTCTTTCTTTGGTAACAACGTCAGTATCCTCTAAGAACACCCCTGCTCCTTCTGGTTCTTTCCCTTTACTAGAGATCAACTGAGAATTTGCTTGAACGAGATTCTCCTGAGAAATATTATATGAAATAGGATCTTGTGGTTGGACAGGTAAGGCTTAAATTTTGTCAAATTCATCATCAGGAATAACTGGTCTGTCAGCGAGATGCCCAACTAGATCCATACATGCAATTCAACATACAACAGGAGTTATGCGAACACGCAAACATAACGAAAAAATACAAAAAATAAGGGATTAATATAACGCATATGACATAGGGAAACCATAAATAAGATAACAGCAAGCAATCACCTTTGCTCTCAGATTCAGCATGGCGAATACTTATTGAGTGTTCGCTGAGTTTTAAGACAATCTCAGAATCAGCGGTGAGACGAACCCCGACTCAGGAAGCTTAGACTTAGGAACATTATAGTTCTAAGCCGGAAGAGTCTGTTCACACTGAAGGTTTAATTTTACATTAAAAAAATTCTCCGCCACAAACCGCAGTTACAAGGAAACCGACTAACCAACTCATAAGTGGGAATGATAGGATAGAAAGTGAATTCATCAGATGAATTTTCACCTTACGAAACTGATACAGATTATGAAATAAGTCAATTGAAAAAGGGACATTGGCTTGGATGCACACATGGTGGAAAACCACAATGATCGCAGTACCCTTAGGGTGAAACTGAGATCATGCGATTCGATAGTGTGAAAGTAAATCTGTGATGTGTTGGGACAAAGGAAAAGCAAAACCAAATTTTAGAAATCCAAATAGCAGGATATGTGGCCAGCAGGAAGACTGCGAACACTTTCAGAAGAAAGAGGACCCTTGAGCTCAAACGAAGACATAAAAGGAAAAATAGTTTTTATGTTTTCCAAGTACTCATCGGACAAAATGCTAGCAATGTCAGAAGAACCGGAAGGATGATCGGAATCCTCCCCAGAGTTAATATCATCAACCAGGACATCTTCTACGGGAGAATCAGTAAGATTAGGGGTAGACATTTGGGCTGACAAAATTCCTAAAATTTGAGAATAAAAATTATATTAATTTGAGAATATACAAAGGGTATATTCCAGAAAAAGTCAAAAAAGGAAACACAGACAACACGCCGGAGAAGACAAGGGGAGCTTTCGATCAAACAACAAAAACAAATTCGTAAAACGGAGATGCAGCAGGCCTCACAATCGAGAAAATGATTAAGAAAGAGGAAGAAAGAGTAAAGACAGAGAAACTTATGGTTTAAGAAAGCAGAGAACGATGATGCACATGAGCAAGAAGAAGAGAAAAGGGGAAGATGAATGACTAATATGTTTGAAGAACCAAATAAAGTTAGTATTTAAATGAAGACGCGAAAACATCAAAGTTGAGGAGTTAAATCAGCCGGAAACACAATGATAGAATTCTGACAAAAAGTAAGTTACCTTTTGTGGAATACGAGAAGAGAGCGGTATATGAATGGGTGATACACTGAACAATGACAGAGTTAAGTAAATAAATTCAAAGAACCTATAAGGAAAGAAAATATAACGGCATGAGTGAAAAATTGAAACAGCGTAGCGAATTATGAGGATGGGAGTCTCGGTTTAATTTCAACAGCTAAGCCTATCAAAAGTCCTACACTTGAAATATCGATTCAACATTAAAATTCAAAAACTAGAAATCCCAACAAAATCGCAAGTGTAGCCAAGAAGCAAGAAACACTTCTAGAAAATAATATAAGTTACAGTGATAACGAACATGTTATTACATTTTAGGAAATAACAGTTCGCATACATTCCAAAAACACAGTCATCACTTCGTATTTCGTAGACTTCATGGCTAGGAGGCTACGGTGTATACCTAGACCATGGATTAGAAGCTTTTGGCCTTTAGGTTTAGCCCAAGGTTCAGCCATAAACTAATAAACACGAAGTCATACCCAAGAACACCCAACCACGAACCGAGAAAGGCAGAATCATATCCAAAGGGAATAATCCACGAACTGAGAAAGTCGGAAGCCACGTTCAAGACTCAGCCACGAACCAAGTTTATAGTAACCATAATGCAACCCACGATCTCAAACCCTAGTAATGCGGAGCCATGACTATAGTCCACTATAAATACAAGGAGAACAACACAGGTTCAAGTAAGTGACACTAAACTGAGAAATACCAACTCTCTTAAGGAAGAAAACTGACTTGATCGTTGAAACTCTTTCCCTGGAATCATTTCTGGGACCCTTTTTTGCAGGCTCACGTTGACTACACGGTGAATATCAACCATTCTGCCTGGCCGGGAATACTACATCATCTGAGATTTGCAAAGTGAGATTATTATTACCCACTTATGTACTCCCTCCGTCCAGGAATAATCGGCTCATTTTCTATTTTCATCGGTCTCATATAAAATGACACATTTTGTTTCTTACCCAAAATGGTAGAGAATATGTTGCAAAATTCCCACAATATCCTTTTTAACTTAAACAATTTTTGTTTGGGCCCACTGTTTTCCCAAAATATTCCTATTTTTTTCACAATTATTCTCTGCCACATTAATTTGCATATAATACCGAGGCTAAAGTATATGTGTCAATTATTTCGGTACGGATGAAGTATATTTTTTGTGAAGTTAACTCTATCGTAGATGCCTTGGCAAAATTAGCAAGCTCCACCAAGATGAATCAATAATATAATCACAACACTCTACCTCATCATGTTCGGAATTTAGTTATTCTAGATAGAATGAAATAAACTGAATAATGTATTATTATAATTATTATTTTTCTATAGATTGTAATTTTAGGCAAAGTCTTGGGAAATACCGTCTTTTCATAGGCATATGGAAAGACGGGGTTGAATTGGAATCATAGACAGATAAAAGGTTTTAGTTGCAATATTAAAAATTTATTATGCAACACGTAGAAGTGATAGGTTCATGACCCGATTAATACAACTCGAAAATTTTATTTTGATTTATTCAAATTTACAGTTTAAACCTTGACATTTCCAT
>JAULKL010328454.1:0-16525 GCA_032355745.1 Rubia rechingeri
ACTGACGGGCGGCCAGCGCCGGTTTCGTGTGGATTCGGTTGACGAGCACTGGGCGCAGATGGAGCGTCTGCGAGAGGCGATCGCTGCTTCGACCCAGTCACTGGGCGTAGTCGCTCACAGCATTCGCGCCGTTGCGCTCGATGACATCAAGCGACTCCACACCGAGGCGAAGCGGCGCGGTCTTGTGTTTCACATGCATGTTGAAGAACAGCGGCAGGAGATCGAAGCGTGCGTTGACGCGTACGGCCAGACACCGATGGCGCTGCTGTGTGAGCATCTTGAGATTGATGAGCGATTCACGGCCGTGCACTGCACGCACACGGATCCAGCTGACATGGAGCGAGACTTGAGCGCCGGCGGCAATGTCTGCATCTGTCCGCTGACGGAAGCCAACCTCGGAGATGGCATCGCCGATGTCGGCGCAATTCACGATGGTGACGGAAGCATCTGCATCGGCACGGATTCGAATGCGCGGCTGTGCATGGCGGAGGAGCTTCGCTGGCTTGAGTATGTGCAGCGTCTTGATGGTGAGGAACGCGGCGCTGTGACCACAGAAGACGGCGCGTGCGCCGAGGCGCTTTTTGCGATGGGCACGATCAACGGCGCGCGGTCGCTCGGCGTGGAAGCGGGCGAGATTCGGCCCGGACTTGCCGCGGACTTCGTGACGCTGGATCTGGAGTCACCCTCGCTGGCCGGCTGGACGCCGGAGACGCTGCTTTCATCGTTCATCTTCGGATGCGGGAACAGCGCGATCGCTTCGACGTGCATCGGCGGCGCATGGCGCGAGAGCGAAGCCTGATTGGCGGGTGTCACGAACCGACGTGAATGGTGCACGTCCGGCTCTTGCCTCCGGTTCGATGCTCCCAGAGATAGATCCCCTGCCAGGTTCCGAGATCCAGATCGCCATGTGCGATCGGGATGGACACGCTCGTGGCAGTCAGCGCTGACTTGATGTGCGAGGGCATGTCGTCCGGGCCCTCTGACGTGTGCGTGAAGAGCGCATCTCGCTCCGGGACGAGACGATTGAGCCACGCTTCCAGATCGCGTTTCGCGCTCGGATCAGCGTTTTCCTGAATGATGACGCTGGCGGAGGTGTGGCGCACGAAGACTGTGCAGATCCCTTCATCAACGCCGGACTCACGAACGATCCGGCGAACATCATCCGTGAACTCATGCAGCCCCTGGCGCGGCGTTCTGATCTGAAGATGCGCGATCATGTGAGATCGCTTCCGGCGGGACCGGATTCGATGGCCGCGGGATGGAGGCCCGGCGTCGTCCAGTGACCTGTCCACAGATATCGAGCGACGCGCTGCGCATCTCTGTAGATGAGCACCAGGCATGGCAGGAAGACCAGCGTGACCACCGTCGCGGCGATAAGGCCGAAGCTGATCGTGATCGCCATCGGAATGAGGAACTTCGCCTGGAATGACTGCTCGAGCATCAGCGGGCTGAGGCCGAGGACGGTCGTGAGCGTGGTGAGCAGAATCGCCCGCAGGCGCGCACGTCCGGCCGCCATGAGAGCGTCGAATACATCTAATCCTTCGCGCCGCTTGCCGTTGTAGAACTCCATGAGAATCAGGGAGTCATTGACGACGATACCGGTCAGGGCCACGAAGCCGATCAGCGACAGCATCGTCATTTCGTAGCCGAGAATGAGATGGCCCCAGACGGCGCCGACTGCTGCGAAGGGAATCGCAGTAATCACGACGAGCGGCTGGATGTAGCTGGAAAAGAGCCATGCGAGGATGACATAGATGGCGCCGACTGCGGCGAGCATGCCGATCGGGAGCGTCCGGAATGAATCCGCCATGTCTTCCTGGCGGCCTCTGGCGAGGATCTGCACGCCGGGATTCTTCGCCTTCAGCGACGCGAGCGTCGACTGCATCTGCGCCGTCACATCCTCCGGCGAAACGATCGCATCGTTGACATCAGCGGTGACAGTGATGGCGCGTCGGCCATCCAGGCGACGGATCGTCGCGTAGCCGCGTTCTTCCTTGTATGTCATCACTTCGCGCAGCGGCGTGGGCGTCGAATCGGGCGTGAAGAGGTGCATCGCCTCGATCTCGGAGAGGCTTCTGCGGGTGCGCTCGTCGATCATGACGCGAACATCCACATCCTCGCGCTCGCCGGCGAATGTGTGCGGCTCCAATCCGAAGACGGCGGCGCGCAGTTGGTTGGCGGCGCTTGCCGTCGTGTAGCCAAGTTCGCTTGCGCCTTCGCGCAGCTTGAGGCGAAGTTCGCGCTGCCCTCGGTCGGCGTCATCAGAAATGCCGTAGACGCCCTCGTAGTTGGCGAGCTCTCGCTTCAGCTCTTCGACGACGGCGGTGATTCGGCTGGGCTGGTCAGCAACGACGGTGTATGTAATGTCGGATCCACCCGGACCGCCCTGCACTTCTTCGAACTTGAGGCTCTTGATGCCCGGAAGGGCGCCCATGCGCTGGCGGATCTCTTCGATGATCTGAGCGCTCTCTCGATCTCGATTCTCGACGGGAACCAACTCGAGCCAGACCTGCGCAAGATGGCTGGCGGCGCTGGAGCCGCTGCCATCGATCTGCTCGAGCGCCCCGATGGCGGCGTACGTCGAATCCATCTCCGGCATGTTGACCGCCGCGTTCTCGATGCGTCGGACGATGCGCTCCGTCTCCTGGATTGGCGTGCCGATGGGCATGCGCAGATTCACGGCGATGAACTCTGAATCTGAAGTGGCCATGAAAGTAAACGGCACGCGGCCGCCGGCGACGAGGCCGAATGAACCAATGAGCACTGCGATCGCGACGGCCATCGTGAGATATCGATGCGACAGAAAGACGCGCAGGCCGGCTGCATAAATCGGAACGAGGAATCCCTGAATGACGCGCGCTCGGACGGCTTCGATGCGCGCCTCAAATCGTTGCAGCCAGCCCTGGCCTCGTCTCTCTTCGAGCACGAGGTCGTGAGCCATGTGGCTCGGCAGGATGAGCAGACACTCGATCAGCGACACACCCAGCGCGCAGAGCACGACAATCGGCAATGCGCCGAGCATGTCGCCCATGCGCCCTTCGATCAGGCGCAGCGGCATGAAGGCGCAGATGGTCGTCATGATCGTCGCGATGACAGGCCACTTGACCTGGTTTGCCCCATCGATCGCGGCCGCCAGCGCCGGCGATCCCTTCTCGTGATGCGATGTGATGTTCTCGGCGACGACGATGGCGTCATCAACGAGCAGGCCCAGCACGACGATCAGTCCGAACATCGTGAGCAGGTTGAGGCTGATATCGGCCATGCGCATGACGACGAGCGTGCCGAGAAGCGAGATGACCAGACCGATTGTGACCCAGAACGCGACACGCGGGCGCAGCAGAAGGATGAGCGTCAGGAAGACGAGGGCGCCTCCCCATAAGGCGTTGCGCGTCAGAAGATCCAGCCGGCCCTGAATGAAGCGCGAGAGGTCGCTGTGGATCGACAGCGTGGCCGGCAGCGGCGGGCGGCTGAGACCGAGGTCGTACGCCTCCTGCCAGCCGGGCTTGGCATGCCCACCCGTGACCACGCGCATGAAATCTTCGGAGAGCGTACGAGGGAAAGACTCACGCTCTCTCCCCGCCGCATAGGCGCGCACTTTGCGCGCGATTTCGATGATGTCCTGTTTCTTCTGGGCATACACGCGAATTGAGGCCGCGGGCTCGTTGTCGAATCGCGTGACGAGATCAACATCCGCAAAGCCCTCTCGCACTTTCGCGATCTCGCCCAGCAGGATGGGTCTGCCGTCGGGATCCGACTTGACGACGATTTCGCGAATCTCGTCAGCGCGTTCGTCTGCCGCGAGCGTTCGCACGGACACGTTGCCGGTCGCTGTGCGCACGGCGCCGCCCGGAAGCTCCGCCATGGCATTGCGGATGCGATCGGAGATCTCCGGCAGGCTGATCTCATATCGAAGCATGGCCGCCTGATCGACCTCGACGGTGATCTCATCGCCTCGAACGCCAACGAGTTGCACCTCGCCCATCCCGGGAATGGTGCGCAGATCATCGCGCACCAGTTGAATCGCGGACTTGAGCGTGCGCTCCCCCACTTCGCCATGCAGTGTCAGCAGTACGACCGCGAGCTTCGGTTCGAAATCCTCGACTACAATGCGTTCGGAGTTCTCCGGCAGATCCTGCATCGCGTCCATTTCGCGTTTGACGCGAGCGACGGCGTCATCGATCTCGACGCCGGGCTTGAACTCAATGCGGACGGACGCGGCGCCTTCGGTGACGACCGTGTTCATCTCCTCGACATCATCAAGATCTGCGAGCTGATCCTCGATTTTGATGGCGAGAGAGTCTTCGATTTCCTGCGGCGCGGCGCCGGGATACGGCGCTCCGATGAGGACTTCGTTCGGTCGGATCTCGGGACAGAACTCGCGCCTGAGGTTGGCGCCGAAGATCACGCCTGCGGCGATGATCGCGAACATCACGAGATTCGCAGCGACCGGCTTCCGGACTCCGAACTCGACGATCTTCACGCGCCGATCTCCTGCTCCCCGTCGACCGAAGCGGGGATCATGCGGGGAAGCGTTTCCGCGACATCGGAAGGATCGATTCTCATACCGGCCGTCAGATCATCGAGGTTGGAGATGATCACGCGATCTCCCGGCGAAAGGCCATGCTCGATGGCCGCCCACTGTGTCTCTTCAGGATGGATCTTCGGAAAACGCGCCGTCAGCAGATGCGAGAGGACGATCTCGCGCCGTTCGGCTCGTCCGTCATTGTTGACAACCATCACCCAGTCGCCATCAAGGGCGCCGCGTGGAACAACGATGCGCGTCAGTGGCTCGTTTGACTGCAATCGGCCCATGACGAACTGTCCGGGCAGAAGGAGCGATGTGCGGCCTGCTTCAGGATCCTGATGCACATCGACGTACACCGTGACGGTGCGCGTCTTCGGATCGACCTCCGGCGCGATGCGACTGATCTCGCCGTGCCAGATGCGCTTGTCCGGGCCATCCGACTCCAACTCAACGAGATCGCCGATATCGAGCATGGCCGAAGCGCTTACGGCCACCTTCAACGGAACCTCGATGTGGCTGAGATCGACCAGTCTCGCGACCGTTTCGCCGATCATTACGTGCTCGCCGAGCCTGGCGTCAACGCGCTGGAGCGATCCGGCGAATGGCGCGGCGATCCTCGTACGTCGAGCGTTCAGCTCATTGAGCCGGATATTCGCCTGCTCGAGGCTGATCTGCGCCTGCAGATCCGCTCGTTGCGTGGGGATGAGGTTGACCTCCTTGAGCAGATCCTGCTCCTGCCGCTGGATGACCGTGAGCTGCCTCTCGAGCCTTCGCACTTCGGCGTCACTGCCGGCGCCGCGTTCGCTGGCGATACGAAGGCGCTCAAGCTCCCATTCCTGAAGGCGCGTCGCTTCCTGCGCCAGTTCAAATGAACGCTTGAGGGATGCCTCATTGACATCGAGCGCCTCGATCTGCGCGTAGAGCGACTTGAGGCGCTCGCGTGAGATCGCGAGGCGATCCTCGTAGTCCGATGCATCCAGGGCGATGATCAGATCGCCCTTGTCGAGCCTCGAGCCGGCCTGAGCTTCTGTTGGCCATTCCACGACCTGGCCACTGACCTCGGCGGCGATGTCCGCCGCGTTGACGGATTGTGCGGCGCCGTAGCCTCGCCATGTTCGGGGAACGGAATGTGGCGTCGCACTGATTGTCGTGACGGCCAGGTGCGCTTCGACATTCTCGACACGCGGCGCTTCATGCTTCGTGCTGGCCAGCGCTCCAAAGATCATGACACCGACTGTGATGACGGCGACACCCGCCAGCAGGCGCACGATGAGGCCAAGCGGTCGGACGCGCTGTCTCGCAGACGTTGCTTTCATGCGTTTGAGCCTGTTCCCTCGTCCCCTGGCGGCATATGCGGGAGCAAGTGTAGGCCGCGCCGGCCTGCGCATCCCGCGCGCCTCGTTCCTGAGTCGATCGAAATACGTCTCTGGTTCATGTGCACTGACCCTGTTTCGCCGCCCCACGCCTGACCGCGACATTCGTTCGGGTTCTGGTAGTATACGCCGACAGATGACCCGCGGAGGCAATCGGGGATGGAGACCCGCACGCATGCAAGATTGAAGCGCCTGGCGGTTGCGTATCTGGTGCGGCAGGGATGTCTCGCCGCGGCGACCGAGGTTGGTTGCCCCATTCATCGCTATCGATTGGATGCCGCCGGGTATCGGGATGTTCGCCCGCGAGAGGATTCTGACGGCGAATCGAATCAGCAGTCGCTGTGGTCGGGAAAAGAGCATCGACCGCGCCGCGGCTTGTTGCCGCCTCGCACGATCATCATCGAATGCAAACAATCGCGCGCTGATTTCCTTCGGGATCGACGAGATCTGGAGCGGCTGAGCGCCCTGCGCGATCAGATCGAGCGAAGGCTGACGCGCCTCGAGCGCACGCGCATCCGATTTGAGGAACCCCACCTGCGGCTATCCGGCGAATCTCTCTTTCCCGGGGAAGAGGCGTGGGACTTTCATCGTTCGTCCCTTCCGGCGTACCAGCATTCCCTGAAGCGCATGAGGTGGATCGAATCGAAGATGTACGGCGAGACCAAGTTTCTGACGATCGCTCGCTATCGGCTCGCGGATCATCTTTTCCTGCTGGCGCCACGCGGGATGATCCGAGCCAGCGAGATCCCTGCGGACTGGGGCCTGCTCGAATGCTCAACTTCTGCGGTGAAAGCCGAGGATCTGCGCATTGATGAGAAGCATCCGCTGCCAATCTCCATTCGCAAGCAGTCGCCGCAACTGGCTACCTCCGAGCGCCGAAGACGGAGAATGCTTCGAAATATCGCGGTCGCTGCGACACGGGTCGCAGTGCGCACGCTCGCAAAGGAAGAACGGAAACAGTCAGAACAACCGAGTTCTGATGGAGATGATTCGGTGGATGACACTGCGTCAAGGGAGGAGTTGCATGCGATTCGCTGAAGTCTTCTTGTGGATCGCCGGCGCATACATCGCAGTGGGCGCCCTCTGGGCGTCGCTGTTCTGCATCGCATTCGTCCAGCGCATCGATCCGAACGCCGAAGGCGCTTCGAAGATGTTTCGCGCGATCATCTGGCCGGGGGTGTGTTTACTTTGGCCGCTGACATTGATGTGGGTGTGGCGAAGCCGCGGAAAGGCCGCCGCATGACGCGCACACAGCGAAGGAATCATCTTTTCTTGTGGCTGGCGCTGCTGCCGGCGCTGATCGTGGGGCTGTTGCTCGCCTGGAGCGTTCGGCCGCACTGGCCGGTCGATCATGATTCCAATGGCGCATCGATCGCCGAGGAGTCACAGCCATGAGCGCGACGTATCGCGCCGTCAATTGGAATCGATTCAAGATTCGATATGACGTCGGCTTCATCCTTCTCGCCATCGTGTATATCGCAGTGTTCGTCACTGTCGGCGCCATCGCCCAGCCCGAGTTGACCGCGGAGACACTACTCATCCGCGCATTCGGCACGGGCGCTTTTGCGCTGCTGACGATCACATTGAGCATCGGCCCACTGTGCAGAATCAACGAGCGCTTCCTTCCCCTTCTCTACAACCGGCGGCATCTTGGTGTGCTGACGTTTGTGATCGCGCTGGGGCACGCGACGCTGAGCCTGGTGCAGTTTCACTTCGGCGGCGATCTCAATCCATTCGTCTCGCTTCTGGTCAGCAACACACGATTTGACAGTCTTTCGCAGTTTCCATTCGAACTTCTCGGCGTCGCGGCGCTTTTCGTTCTGGCGTTGATGGCCGTAACGAGTCATGATTTCTGGCTTTCCAATCTCGGGCCGCGCGGATGGAAATCGCTGCACATGCTTGTGTATCTCGCGTTCGGCCTGCTCGTCATGCATGTGGCGCTTGGCGCAATGCAGAATGGAGAAGGTTCGACACTGCTTGCAGCGCTGCTTGTGTGTGTTGTATGGCTTGGGAGCATTCACATACTCGCCGGCGCCAAGGCTATGCGGAAAGATCGTCAGACCAGCAAGACAGGCGACGATGCGCTTCTCGATGTTGGCAGCGTGAGCGATTTTCGGCCGGGATGCGCTCGACTCGCGCAGACGCCGGACGGCGGCGTCGCCGTATTTCGATTCGGCGACAAGGGTGACACTCTTGCGGCAATCTCAAATGTGTGCGCACATCAGGGCGGGCCGCTTTCAGAAGGGCGCGTCGTTGATGGATGCGTGACGTGCCCGTGGCATGGGTATCAATACCGTCCTGACGATGGCTGTTCGCCGCCTCCTTACACCGAAACGCTGCCGACATATCAGGTGTCGATCCGGGATGGCCGCGTGCTCGTGGATCCGTCGCCGCGGCCGTCGGAATCTCCAGCGACACCGGTTCAAGTCGATTCGGCGCCGGAGGAAACACTGTGAGGGAGCCGAAGACGCCCGAGAGCACAAGTTTCTTCGTTGGATACTTGCCGACGCCCCGTGCGCTTCGGCGGTTTCTGCTCGGCGCCTCGATGTTGATTGCGCTTCTCGCGATCGCCGCCGCGTTCACGATCTCGTGTCGGCAGGTTGCGCCGAAAGGCGGGTCTTTTCAGTTCGGCGTGGAGTCTGACTTTGAGGGTGTCGTCAGCAGTGAGCCTGCGCCAATGCTATGGATCGCCGGGGCGGATGGCGACATGCGCCCCATGCTGCTCGTGTCGCAGTGGAAGTTCGGCGCTGACGAACGCGCCGAGGCGGCCGATGGAAATCGATGTGTTGCGCATGGGTCCTTGATCAGCGACGACGAGATACAACTTCTGGAACTGAAGGCCGGAACTGACGCCTTGTCGGAGTCGGCTGAGGCGCGGCGTGTGCCGGAGATTCCAGAGTGGCAATCCACAGGTCATACTGTCGTCCGTGGCGAGATCATTGATCCGAAGTGCTTCTTCGGCGTGATGAAGCCGGGCCATGGCAAGACGCACAAGGCCTGCGCGACGCGATGTATTTCAGGAGGAATACCCCCCTTCCTGTGGGTGCGCGAAGAAACTGGCGATGGCCGTTTCTACCTTCTGCTCGATGAGGATGGAGACACCGCCAACGAGATCGTGCTGCCATTCGTGGCCGAGCCGGTCGAGATTCGCGGGCACGTGATGCACGCTGCGGGCGCGCCATTTGGGGCGCTTCGCATGGACTTCGGCGGCGTGCGGCGGATTCGCTGAATCAGTCGAAGACGACCGTGCGATTGCCCGTGACGATGATTCGATCTTCGAGATGATGCCGCACAGCTTCGGCGAGAACCACTCGTTCGAGATCGCGCCCTTTGCGCCGCAAGTCGTCGATTGAATCACGATGTCCAACGTGCGTTGTCTGCTGGGCGATGATGGGCCCGGCGTCAAGATCGGCGGTCACGTAGTGGCTGGTGGCGCCGATGAGCTTGACTCCCCGTTCGAAAGCCTGGTGATACGGACGGGCGCCGGCGAACGCGGGAAGGAAGCTGTGATGGATGTTGATGATTCCATTGGGGCGATGGTTCACAAATGCCGGCGAGAGGATTTGCATGTATCGCGCAAGCACGATCAGATCGATGTCGGTTTCTTCGAGCAGCGCGAGCGCCTTCTGTTCCTGTTCCTCCTTCGTTTCGGCGGACATGGGCAGATGTTCGAACTGAATGCCTCTGGACTCGATCACGCCGCGCAGGTCCTCGTGATTGGAAATCACGATGGGGATATCGACATGCAGTTCGCCGGCCTCCCATCGCCACAGCAGATCGCGCAGGCAGTGGCTTTCTCGGCTGACGAATATGGCCATCCGCCTCTTGCGGCTCGCCCAATGGATGGTCCAGCGCATCCCGGCCTCTTCCGCAATGGAAGACCAGGCGGCGTCGAATGTCTCCGCATCCAGCCCGAATCCATCGGGATCGATGACGACACGCATGAAGAAATCGCCGTGGACTGAATCAGTGTGCTGGTCGGCATCGAGAATATTGCCGCCGTGATCGTGGATGAAACCGGCGACCCTGGCGACAATGCCGCGTCGATCCGGGCACGAGATGAGCAGTCTGATGGCGTCTGTGGACATGTATCCGGACTCAGCGGGCGTCCCCGGCGATGATTTGCTGACAGTCTCTCGGCAAGCTTGCGCCATGCCTTGATTCACCAACTCTTTCAGATGCGCCGATCTACCATATGAATCGACCAATGACCGACCAGGCATCCATCTCGACGCAGGCTCTGGAGCGGGAGACCTCTTTCCCGCTGCACCAGATCAATGTGCTGCTGCTGGAGAACATCCATCATCATGCTCGCGAGCTCTTTGAGCACGAGGGATTCAATGTCCAGGTGATCTCCGACGCGCTGGACGGGGATGCCCTGCTCGATGCAGCGTCCGAGGCCCATATTCTGGGCATTCGTTCGAAGACACGCCTCGACGCCCGGTTCTTCAGTGAGATGAAACGGCTGTGGTCCGTCGGATGTTTCTGCATTGGGACGAATCAGGTGGATCTGGAAGCGGCCGCGGCCGGGGGCGTCGCCGTCTTCAACGCTCCCTTTTCCAATACCCGCAGCGTGGCTGAGCTCACGATCGCGGAGATCATCGCTCTCCATCGGAAGCTCGTCGATCGATCCATGCAGATGCATGCGGGCCAGTGGGTCAAGATGCTCGACGGCGCCAATGAAATTCGCGGGCGAACTCTGGGCATCGTCGGCTATGGCCGAATCGGCTCCCAGGTCTCCGTCCTCGCCGAGGCGCTCGGCATGCGCGTTGTCTATTACGACCCGCTCAAAGTGCTCGCGCTTGGAAACGCACAGCCTGTGCGCTCCCTGGAAGAACTGCTGGACATCGCTGATGTCGTCACGGTTCATGTGCCTTCCGATGCGACGACGCGAGGCATGATCGGAGCGCGACAGATCCAACTGATGAAGAGCGGTGCGTTCCTGATCAACAACGCACGAGGTGATGTCGTCGACCTGGAGGCCCTTGGCGAGGCCATCACGAGCGGCAAGCTTGGTGGGTGCGCGCTGGACGTCTTCCCGTCAGAGCCGCGACAGAGCGAATCTCGGTTCGAAAGCCCGCTCGCGAGTGTTCCGAATGTCATCCTGACGCCGCACATCGGCGGGAACACAATCGAAGCGCAGCGAAACATCGCCGATGAAGTCGCGACCAAACTCGTGA
This sequence comes from Rubia rechingeri, assembly GCA_032355745.1. Classification (NCBI taxonomy): domain Eukaryota; kingdom Viridiplantae; phylum Streptophyta; class Magnoliopsida; order Gentianales; family Rubiaceae; genus Rubia; species Rubia rechingeri. Next base: position 11,079 of record JAULKL010328454.1, read on the forward strand.
AACACATGAATAACGGTTCGACGACGACGGCCGTCAACGTCCCGGAAGTCGAGCTTCCGCAGCTTCATCCGGACAAGCATCGCATCCTGCACTTCCACAGCAATGTTCCGGGTGTGCTGAGTGAGATGCATCGTGTGATCGCCGAGTTCGATGTGAACATCTCGGCGGAATATCTGCAGTCTGACGCGAAGCATGGCTACGTCATTCTCGATATCGATCCGGCAAATGACGCCGCCATCCTTGATGGTTTGCGAAACACGCCAAATACGATTCGTGTTCGTGCGCTGTACTAGCGACAGCTGTTCACACGCCCAGTGCGCTTCGCACGTGATCGTACAGCGCGGCGTTTGTCGCGACGCCCGAACCCGTCTCCACGCTTTCGCCGCCCTCCAGATCGAAGAATCGCCCGCCCGCTTCGGCGATCATGATGCGAAATGGAGCGATGTCCCATGTCTGCACGCCGCATTCGATCCATGCTTCCGCCTGCCCCTTGAGGACAAGTGCGCAGCCGTTGAGATCACCACCTGCGGCCACATACGAGCACGATTCACAAAGCTTCGTGACACCCGAAGCCACTGCAGACTGCAGCAGCCGCGGCAACGCGCCCAGACTCAGATTCGCCTTGCCCCACTCAGTGACCTGCGACACTTTGCACTCGCCATCATCGCAATGACAGCCAAGGCCCTTGCCGGCCCAGAAACTCTCGCCGATCGCAGGCAATGACATCGCCCCGGCGAGGATCTCGCCTCGATGCTCGAACGCAATCAGCGGACCCCCGAAGAGAAAGCCGCGGGCAAAGCGATTCGTGCCGTCCAGAGGATCGATGATCCAACGACTCGTTGCATCCGCGCCATCGATCGCGCCGGATTCCTCCGCAAGAATCGCATGCGTTGGAAAACGCTTTTGAATGCAGGCGATGATGGACGCTTCCGCCGCATTGTCCGCTTTCGTCACGAGCGAACCATCTGATTTTTCTTTGGCGCCGTGATCGCCGCGAAAGAAGGGCATGGACGCGTCGCCTGCCGCAAGCGCAGCGATGCGGGCCGTTTCCATGGCCAGTTCCACATCAACCTGATCTGCCATGTCGCTCCTGTCGGGGATACGGTGCGGTCGAATCAGACCGTGGTCGCCTCTGACTCGACAACCACCGGTTGTCCTTCGGCGCTCCACGCAAGAAAACCGCCCGCCAGATTGGTCACGTCGTATCCGAGCGCCTGCAGATATGAACATGCCACGGCTGATCGCACGCCGCTTCGGCAGTTGACGACCAGCGGCGTGTCGCTCGGCACGTCTTCGAGGCGCTCCGCCAGGCGCGTGTGCGGTATGTGAGTGGCCCCTTCAAGATGACCGGCTGCAAACTCATCCCCGCGTCGCACATCAAGCGCTTGCGCCTTGCCCTCTGCAAGTCGCCTGGCCGCAAGCTGCACATCGCATTCCTTGAATGCCTGCAGGTCGTCGCGAATGTCCGCCAGGGTCTCCGGCGTGGCATACGAAGTGATTCGATCAATGCCGATGCGAACCAGCAGTCGGACCAACTCTTCCACTCGCTCTTCATCCGCGATCAGCACAATGTCCTTGCTCTCATCGACGAATGATCCGGCGAATGAAAGGAAGGACTGGCCCGGCGGCACCCAGAGCGCGCCCGGCACGCTTCCTTCTCGGAAGCTCGCCCACGGGCGCGTATCGATGATCACATCCGATTTCGTATCGATATCCGCCAGCCCCATCGCATCAAGACGTCGCGGCCGCGGCAGCGCTCCGAGCACCTCCGGACCATCACGATTGATCTTCTTCATTCGCGAGAAGTAGATCGGCGGCTCAGGCTGATTCGACAGCACCTAGTCGATAAACGTGCTTTGATCGGAGCTTGCGCGCAGCGCAGGATTGAATCGTTTCTCGTATCCGACGGTCGTCTGCGGCACCGCCCCAAGCGCCTTGCCGCAGGCGCTGCCGGCGCCGTGCGCAGGCCAGACCTGGATGTACTCTGGAAGCAGCTTGAATCGATCCGTAGACGCGAACAGCTCCCGAGCGGCGGGCTCTCGCGCTCCTTCGACGCCGAGCGCCGACTCGAGCAAGTCAGGTCGGCCGACATCGCCAACGAACACAAAATCGCCGGTGAAGACGCCCATCGGTTCGGTGGCGCCGGCGCCGGTGTCCGTCAGCACGAAACACAGATGCTCCGGCGTGTGTCCAGGTGTGTGCAGCGCTCTCAGCTCGATGCGGCCGACGCGGATGACATCGCCGTCTTTGAGAAGCGTGTGCGGATACTCGCCGCCGCCTCGTTTGTCCTGCAGCCAGCGCGATGTCCATTCTTCGCCGCCTTCACCGGAGACATAGACATGGGCGCCCGTTCGCTCGGCGAGTTCGCGCACGCCTGATACGAAATCCGCGTGAATGTGCGTTTCGGCAGCTGCGACGATGGACAGATCATTCTTCGCGGCCAGGTCGATATAGCGATCAACGTCGCGCTCAGGATCGATGACGATCGCCTCGCCAGTCTGCTGACAGCCGACGACGTACGCCGCCTGGGCAAGCACATCGTCATACAGCATTCGAAAGAACATGCTTCAGCTCCTGCGCCTCCCCGACGCCTCTTTCGTCGCCTCTCTCGATAGGAATGCCGATTATAGTGACTTCGAGGCGCCCGATCGCCACCCACGAGCCGCTCACACGAACCATCGACGGATTCACCATGTTCTTAGCGCTTGCCGGCGCACTCATCATCGGCGCCTGTCTCGGCCTGCTCGGATCAGGCGGCTCCATCCTGACCGTGCCCATCCTGACCTATGTGCTCGGTGAGGATGTCAAAGTCGCGATCCCGGAGTCGCTGGCGATCGTTGGATTGATCGCGCTCTCGGGCGCGTTCATGCATGCGCGTCGCGGCCGCATACGCTGGCGCACTGCCGTGATCTTCGGAGCGAGCGGCATGATCGGCGCCTATGTCGGCGCCCTGCTCAGCGCCTGGTTTGCGCCATCTGTGCAACTGGCCCTGTTCGCCGTGCTCATGCTGGCCGCCTCCATCATGATGCTCAGGCGCGCATCGAAACCGATCGAGCAGAAGTCACCTGCGGTCGGCGCACGCTGGATGCTTCCGATCGATGGATTCGGCGTCGGCGCGATCTGCGGCCTCGTCGGCATCGGCGGAGGCTTCCTGATCGTTCCGGCGCTTCATCTGCGCGCGGGCCTGCCGATGCGCCAGGCCATCGCCACGAGCCTCGCCATCATCGTGATGAACTGCATTGCCGGATTCTCAAAGCACGCAAGCCTGCTTCGCGAGGCTGGCCTCGAGGTCGACTGGAAGCTCATCACGATCTTCGGCGTCGTAGGCATCGCCGGCAGCGCCGCTGGCGCCTGGGCGTCGGGAAAAGTCGATCAGGCCACGCTTCGCCGCGTCTTCGCCGTCTTCCTGTTGATGCTGGGGCTTTTCATCCTGGTGGATCGGATTGTGGCGATGTCGGTCACGTAATGCTTCGCTCTTGACCCAACGACCCTATCCAGTCGATTCTGGATTGTTCTCCGATTCTCTGAACGGGCAGATGAGATCCAATACGTCCCAGAACCAGCAGACATCGACGATGGAACTGGAAATCATTGGCTCCCCACACTCACAACCATTTGGATCGGACAGGTCACGCACGATCGCGCTCGCAGCCGACATGAACATCGCGGACAGGAGGATCGCTTGACCCCAATTCCTTATGCGATGGCGCAGATGTGAGGCCGAATCTGAGGCAGATGAGTGCGCACCGATACCCCCCCCCTGCCTAGAGGGGGTGCAACGCCCGTATTGACAACTCATGGGACGCTCCCGCTTTCAATATGTCTGAGCACTGGTCCGGCCCACGCTCGGCCGGCTCGCTACAAGAAGAGTGACTCAGGAAAGCGAAGCGCAACGAAGTTTCTTGAAATGTGGAGCGATTCAGGCGATTCTTAGATCTCGGACGTGCCCATAATCATGGCCGCCCACTTGTACGTTTGATAAACCGCGCATGGATGCGACAGGCATCAAAGGAGCGCGAGCGAATGACTCAGGCGTCTGGCGGTGAATCAAGAGATGATTTGCTGCAGCGAATGCAGGCTGGAGATCGCGAAGCCGTCGTCGAGTTCATGGATCGATACGGCACGCGCATCCGCCGCCGTATGCGAGACAAGATGGGCGTGGCGATGCGGCGTGTCTTTGATTCGCAGGATCTCTTATCGACACTGGCGCGTCGCATGGATGAGATGGTGACGACTGGCCGTATTCGAGCGGTCAATGATTCACAGCTCTGGGCGCTCGTGCTCTCCGTCGCTTCGCACGCAATATCCGAGAACGCACGACTGGTGACCAAGCTCAAGACGATTGATCATCCGAACGCTCTTGAAGACAACCCTGTCACAGACGATCGATACGTCGAGTTGAAGTCGGGTGAGATTGACGCTCGCGTTGAGCTTCGAAACGTCTTCGATCGATTGGAAGATGAGACGGATAAGCACATCCTCTGGATGTGGCTTCTCCACGTGTCTCTCTGCTGCTTTGGGTTGTTCCTGAATGTTGTACCGACTTGTAAACGGTGTCGTTTAGGGCCCCTCGTTTTTTCAAACATGATTTATAAATTCGAATATCTTTTAATAAATACTTAGTAAATTAGATAATGATTAACAGCTAACAATCTGACAAAGTTGCCATTATAAATTGGAAGGATACAGAGAATATTTACATAGTCCCTGATGACAAGCACAAATTAATAAATGATCCAAAAGAATTCAGAAACAAAATCTTTTTTAAAAAAATGTATAACTAAGAGTATCCACATAGTTTGCTTGTTAAGTTTTTTTAAAAAAATTGAATATCATTCCTTAGTATAAAGATCAGTGGTTGTTGCACTACTTAATAATAAGGAAAATCCCTTAAACTTTCATGATTGAAAGTGTCGAAATAATACTGTTATTTTTTTAAAATGATGAAGCAATGCTAAGTATTCATCAAATGTTACGATTATACCCATTCAACCCAAGACCGATGTTGAATGGGCAAAGTCTGGCATTGATCATCCCAAAATGATCAAAATACCCCTACTTGTTTTTTTAAAAAAGGACTATTTTACCCTCCTGAAATATGCCTCCACCGTCAAAATCTAACAGGATTTTAAGAGTTATATCAACACTTAATTTTGATTTAGAGGCTTATATCAGCACTTGTATTAAAATTTTGGGATTGGATCGGGAATTTTTTAATATTTTCCAAAATTACAGCAAAAGATAACTATTTATCAATGAGCGGAGAGACACATACTCGTCTATGATAATAAACTCTAATAAGTAGTGATTCATAGACATCTACACTTATAAAGATATGAATAAATAATTGAACAATCTAAACTGTTGTCTTTTGATGTGCAAAACTATGACAAATTCATAAAAAGTTAGGGAACGAGGCCCAAAATAAGTAGGTTGAATGCCTGGCT
>JAULKL010330450.1:0-16485 GCA_032355745.1 Rubia rechingeri
ATTGAAAGAGGTGTACTGTAGAGGCAAACTTGTTCCTCTCACAGCTGAAGCTATAAATGAGTTGTTTGGGTTGCCTAATGTTCCAATGGATGAGGACGAGTTCGTTGCACTCCATACTCCCGTGGAGAATTCCTACTATGTTTTAGGCGATCCAGTTGGTAGGGAGATCGTTGAGACAGTAACAAGGAAGGAACAAACGTAGATGAGTTGGTCAAACCCAGCTAGAGTAAGATTCCAAAGAAGGCTCTGACTAAAGAAATGAATGGATGGTATCACTTTGTGGCATCCAGAATATACCCTATTACTATTGACATAGAAGTCCACAAACATAGACTCTCCTACTTGTACGCAATAAAGAAGCAACTACGATGGAATATTGGTGATCAAATCGTGAACACTTTGAGGGGAAAATGGGATAAGATGGGGTTACACAGTTTTTGCAGTATCATCTCGTCCCTCTGTTCTAGAGCTAGAGTCACCCCCGTCCCAATGTTTACGGCTAACCAATGGGTAATATTTGTGTGGATTCTTTTTACAGACAACCGGCTGATATAGTATTCCATTCCCTTGAATCTAGAGCCATCGCCTTGGAGGATGGTGTATAGAATTTGCTCGAAGAATCTAAGTATCAATAAATCCTGGTTCGACCACATGGCCAAAGTTTTTAGCTATCAATTTCCTGATGCTGTCGCAGTTGTTGGAGAATTTTTGACGAACCACAATTGCGATGTGCAGGACATGGATGTGCGTAAAAGTACCCGTGATGGGGATGAAGTAGCGATGGATGATGATATGGAGCCATTTTCTCATTACTATATGTGAAAGTGATATATTAGTCCGTAAACCTTGATTTCTGTACCACTCTAGTATTTTGATTAACTGCGACTTTGTTAAACTGACTAACTTTTCAGAAGTTAATTTTGTCGATGATTATAGTTTTATTAATAAATTGTAATGCTTGTTATTTATTATGTAACATTAAAAATGGGAAACTTCAGGCTTTGAAGGGGAAAATTTACATCACAAGCACAAAATTTTATCTAAAACATGTAGCAGCACTTCAAGATAGGTTATCACCGTGTATGAGATCTTTTTAATATGACAAATGTTGTTGGTATTTTTTGTCCAATTCGGTGGTATGTAGATTGGCCTAATAAATTTTGGGGCCATACTGCAATTCTTGGTAAATTTGGGCACACTATCAATGTTCATTTTTGTTCACATTCCGTACACACAATAGGGGCAGAAATGCATGGTAATGATGGTATTATATTGAATTAAAATTTTGTGCCGCCAATTTCTAATTTGGAGGATTCTGAGATTCTTGGTGGGACTAAAGTGTAAAAAGTAAAAAGTTTACTCGGACCTCAAAATACGAAGCTGTTTGAACAAGCTACCTCTCCAAACCATTGGGATGTAATTCAAAATTAGACCTGTGAGGAAATGAAGGGGCTGAGGCCCTAAAGTAACGTCCAAAGATCTTCGGATTCCATATTGTCACCTTGAAGAAAACCATTATCGTTTACTTTAGAACGTGTACTAGCGCTTTTGGAGAATTGACCCTCGAGGCACAAATATTTTATAATTCACATTTAAGGATAGAAACATTAAATTTGGAATTTTTTATAGTTACGGAAAGAATCGGTAAAGCAAAACAAAGTTGGAAGACCTAATTTCAAAAAATACGGATCAACAAGTTCTACCGTTGAAACAACCTTGACGTTCCAATTATTAAACTTAAAGACTAGGGTATATTATAAAGTCATATCCGGAACCATTGAATGGTGGTCGAGTGGTTATATGTGAACGTTTGGAGTCATAATGCAAATTTTACAAAGAATATGAAAACATGCAAATTTAATGTTTTTGGGATAAGGGGGTTCCTTCAAATTAATTAGGAACCATTAAGTGAATGTCTATTGAAATCAGATAAGCAATAATTTTCCAAGTTAGAGTGTTAAAAAAATGGGAGGGGGGTTTGTAATTGTGAGAGTCAAATGATTTTTTTATAAGCATGCATAACATATATACACCGGTAATATTAAATATTACCATTGTAAGCATTCAATTTTCTTGGTGGGAAAAATAAATTTTTTAATTTTTGCCTAAAATAAATGCGGGAAATTGTTTACATTGTTATTCATTTCAATAGCACTCGTGTTTCTACTGGTGCTTGTTACTTAGAAAATATTTTGTGACATTGCTCTCGGGTTGAATTGCATTTTGACAAAAATGATGTAAAGTAGCTGCGAGCAGCTGCTTTTTATGTCATTTACACCGGAATTTATTTTGTTTGCACCGGTATGTGTACCGGTGCTAGGTACTTAGAAATATTTTCTAAGATTGCTCCTAGGTTGTTCTGTTTTTGAAAAACATTGAATCAAAGCAGCTGTGCGCAGCTGCTTTCAATAAATTTACATCGATATTTTTTCCGTCATTTACACTGGTCATATTACCGGTTTTATGAACTTAACCCAAATTTTAGATCATTGCTCTCGAGTTAAAATTTTTTTCTTTAAAGTAGCTGCGCGCAGCTGCTTTAAGACCATATTTTCACCGGCAATTAATCATTTGCACCGGTATATTTGCATGTGCTAGGTACTTAGGCTTCAACATATTTTTTACACCGATATTAACCAATTTACCGGTGTACAAAACACGGGTATTTAAAAAATGTTCAAAAGCTCAAAATCGCTGCCCACGATCTCCCATTCCAAACTCCCCCCATCTTCTCTCAAATTAAACCACCCTAAACTTCTCATCAATTACCATAGCCTCCCATAGCTCCTCAATCCTAGTCATTATTAGATAAAAGGTTGAAGAGTACACCATCTTCCACAACCATTCATTCCATAGAACCCCGTTTCTTGTGGAGTGAAACTTTGCGAATTGAAGTGCACAAACTTCACCAAATTCGTTGCATCTCACAAGTTAAATCAACTTGGTAATGTTTACAATTGTATGACACTCGAAGTTATGAATGAGAAGCAATATTATTTTCATGCTCAAGATATGTTTGATAGAATGCCTCAATGAGGGAAAACCTTCTTGGGGAAATTTTTTGAAATTTCAAAAACCATGTTTGAAGAAAGATGATGTAGTATGGCATGATCATGCCTCTTTTGTAGAATATAATGATTCTGGAAATTTATCAGGGTATTATTTATTTCCTTTGTTTTGGCTAACAAATGTTCAACTACGTCGGTGGTGTTGTAGTTTGTGGACGTTCTATGGCACTCTATGTGTTGAATCTAGGGTGTTTGATCACGTGGAAGGGATTTCGTGAGCAAACTTTTAGGAATGGTTTTATGACTTCTTCGAATGGCTGTGTGAGTGAAGTTTTTGGAATGCTTGTATGACTTCTTGGAATGGTTATGTGAGTTTACTTTTTGGCATTGTGTGAGTCAACATGTATATCATTTATGTTATATAATTAGCTCACATAACTATGGCTCATATTATTTATATGTTTGACTTTAATTTTTAGCATGTATCTCATTTATTTTATATGACTAGCTCACATAAGTATGGCTCATATTATGTTATATGTTCGACTTTACTTTTTTGAATAGCTGTATTTATTTACATCTTGTAGATGCCGCTAAAACATGGAAAACTGACCATTAAAAGGAAGCGACAACCACCGCATAAGAAAGTTGTTACACCACCTAAGGAAGACATAGGAGAGTAAGAATCACCAACCAAAAGGATTCCATTGAATACCTAGTTTGAAAATGAGGGAACACCGCAACATGAACCAATAAAAGAAGACAATGTTGAGGGAGACGAAGGCGGTGGGTGGGAGGACGAACCCCAAAGTTTTAAGGAAGATGCAAAGGGATCTCGAAAGGGGAGGAAAGTAAATAAAGAGGACAATGACTTGTCCAAGTCGGGAGGTAAACATGGTGAGGGATTTGACAAGTTAGAGTTAAAATGTTGGTACAAGCAGCGTGGAACAGTGACTTGTCAGTCCGTCATGCTTGCAAAGGAGAGCAATCTTGTTCCTGTTGCTTTTCAGTTCCATGAAAAGAGGTGGTTTGCACAAAGTATTGGACGGCATGGATGGCCTACGGGAATTACGCATTCTGGCGCCACATCAAATTTTGGTCTTGTGAATACAGGAGCGATGTCCCCGACGATGTAAAGAAAGAGTCGTGGAAGGATGCATTAGTGAGATATTTGATTAATTTTTGAGCCTCTACTTCTTCATTTCTTCCATTGCAAACATATGATTAAAGTTTCCTTGTGCATATCTTTCATTGTAGGCAAGCTTCAGCATTGAGAACACATTGACCGAAGTTCAATTGCAAATGTTGAAGAAATATGTGTACAAGAAGGCAAGAGACCAACATAGGAACTGGAACACAATGGTGGCAAAGAAATGAATACATGACGTGGACAGTAGACTTAACAAATTGAAGGTCAAACCATGGCAGAAGTATAAATGGATGGATGAGGAGGAATGGAATTTATTTGAGAGAAAGCGTCGGCCAGACAAATTCCATGTATTATTTACAAAAAAAAATTAGAATATGAAGCTATTGATATGTTATTATTGGATTACATTCTTCTTTAATAATTTTGATCCTAACCCAATCCCTCCCCTTAGGCAATTCAAAAGAAGGCAACTGAATATGCATCGGTAAAGGAGTACACCCACCACACTGGGAGGAAAGGGAATCGAGAAGTCGTAGATAGACTTTCTGAGCAGCCTAAAGAAAAGGAGAGGAAGAAGCTGTCCGATCAGGGATTCACTGGGGAGGATATTGAGAAGCAACTGGAGAATAAGGAATTCAAGCCGGACAGATTGCTTGTTTACTTAGAGGCCAATAAGGACAACAATGGGAAGTACACCTCCAAGGAGGTCCTGAGAATTGCTGTGGACATCATAAGTTCTCTCAATTATTTTGACGTTAATAAAATTTAACATATGTTTTGACCTTTTTTCATTCATAACTTGGCATTTCCTTTACGACACAGTTGAGAATGAACAAGGAGAAGGATCGAGAGACTTTGGTATTGCAGCAGGGTGAGGACATTCTCATTGAGGCTACAAAAAAGGAGGATCACTCGGGCAGATACAGGAGGACTCGTACTGGACTACCCACATTAGTGGTGGTTCCTTATCTCAGCCATATCAAGTGCGGAAGCAGTTCCTTGAGCAAGCCAAAACCACAGAAGAAAGCATCAAATGATCAACCAGTCGTTAAGGTCATGGTGTCATACCTTGAGCAACTTGTCAATGGATTTGCAGCTACATGCACTGTACAAGTCCACGCTGGCCTTGATTATTCAAAGAAGTTCATTGAAAAGGTAATGGAGGACTTCGTCGCAGCTGGGTCAAAGTCAAGTAGAGAGCCCAGCGATGGAGAAGGTGATGAGAAGGCACGCCCACATAAATAAATCTATTTTATTCTTAATTAATTTTTACATCTTCAATTCTTTAATATGGAGTAAATATTTTCCAAAACAATCTAACTTGCAGGATGAAGAAGAAGTTACTTTGTACATCACAGACATTATCGGTAAGAAGAACATAGTCGTACATGGGTTTCGGAAAATCCATCATTGTCATCATAGCCATAAAGGAGGTGTGGGTTGTGTTAGAGTTTTCGAGCCAATCTACCATCCTGGGGCTGGATTGCCCTCAGTAGACCACCAATTCAACAACGTTGGGGAGTCCATGGATAGCGTGGTCAATTGGCGTGTCTCTTTGATAGGCAAGGGAGATGAGCAACCTAGTGAGAAATATATGGAAGATGACTACAATGAATTGGTGACGATGATGCAGAGATTCAGATTCTCACCTACGATGAGGTAAATTATCCTCACACTTTCAATATCATTTTCATAAAAAATAGAATCACACGTGTTGCTGGCCAAAAATATTTAAAATGAATTGTTGGAACATGGTATGGCGGGTACATCTTCCGGCACGCGATCCCACTCGAACACAAATTTAGGTTGTCATCAAGAATGAAATTCGACCAAAAGCCACCAACACAGGTGCTTTACTATACCACACTCACTTGATTTTCAAGCCCCAACTTTAGAAATATCACTGACTCATAAATGCATTTCCTGTTACTTGTCCTTCCCCATATTCACAATAGGTGACACTTGAAGGATTCCCTGATGATGGAGAGATTCATCATCGATGGCAATGCGGCTATCATGGAAATGAAAAAGAATAATAAATGCATATTCTTCCCGATTTTTCATCCGTCAACCTTTGCAGTCAAGTGGAGGAATGAAGTGGGCATAGACGTACTGGTCAAGTTTGGAAACAATCTCAGAAACTACAACTCGATGACCTGGATCGATAATGCACAAATGGATATGTGGATGGGGTTGGTTCCTGACCTTAAATATTTACTAGTATTTTTAATCAATAAGGATTGAATGCGTTAATTGTATTTACTGTAACAGGCACCTGTGGGAGAAAATGTATGAATCAAATACCAACTGCATCCAATTTTTCCCTTCAAGCACCGAAAACTTGACCAACATCGACAAGGAGGTTGAACAACGTTTCAACAATATCTGGAACACAATGGATGTAACAGAAATTGAGTTCTACATTGTGCCCTTCCTAAGAATGTAAGGGTTTTCCATGGGTTTACCAATTACGTTTCTAACCTCTTCCATTTCATTGCTTAATTTATTTCTTTTTCCCGCAGTGATCATTGGTACCTCGTTATTATCCATCAGAGCACGAATGAGGTTTTTACACTAAACACACTCACGGGGGGAATAAACAAACCAACGTGATCGAGAATAGGGTGATTTCAAGGTATTACGATCAATAAATTTGACAATATATTGCTGTAATTTTCTTGAAGAACTTGACATTGTAATTTACTTTCACGACAGGCTTTCTTTCCCATACCGGAGGGATAAGAGGATGACGGAACTAAGTCCTGACTACACATGGAGTATCAAGAACATAAAGATAAGTCATTAAATCCTACAAATCAATTTCTGAAACATCATTTGATAACAAAAACTTTGTGTGGAACTGTGCCATTTCCATGCAATACCGAACTCAGCTTGGTTTGTGGCAATGTGGGTACTCTGTCATGTTGTTCATGGAAGAATTGGTTCTTCCACAACGTCAAACAATATCCTTGAGGTAAAATCACTTGGAACAAACATACTAATTCCTAATTACTACCATTATAACTGTAAATATCACTGACAAAATTGTACACTAACATTATAACTGTAAATATCACAGATCTTCCCATAGGGCCAAGGGCCATACCATATTTACAAAATACAAGTTGTGGCGAAGAGATGGTGCTGGGCGTGGATCAATGAGTACCAGCAATATGAGGTAAATACTTCGTTACAACTGGTGGATGACAAGAACACCATCATAGGTTGAAAATTAAATTTCTGTGATTAAAAATATTGAGTTTATGTGGTCGGTTTAAGGTTCAATTCTTAGACAAATTGTGTGGTTTTTTAGATTTATGTGCATGCAGGGTTCTTAGACATTAAGATTAATTCGTAACTTCCGAGACCTATACTTTCATACATTTGTAGTTGCTTACAGTTTGTTGGGTTCAATTTATAGTAGTATCGGTTCACCTTTTCTGGCTGTAAATGCCTCGAAAAAGATTTGAGAGGGCCCATCAGGAAACAAATAGGTCGTTGCAAAAAATAATACAAAGTTACACATGTAGAATTCCACAATACCAGTGTAAGAAAATATGCACCGCAAATTGAATATTTTAATAGCGGTGTAACATCAAATTCAAATAGAACCGAAAATTAAATAAATTACCGGTGCATAAAAACCCCGATGCAATTGCAATATACCGTTGTATCTTTATTCTTCATTATACTGGTGCAAGTATGTTTTACAACTATACATTGGTAGTGATCCCAATACCAGTGCAAATGTACAATACTAATATACATCGATATTTTTCACCATATTGGTGCAACTGTGGTTGTGCCTCCCTAGCATTTGAAATATAACTACACCAGTAGTTATTGTCTACACCGGTATAGAATTTTGTGGTTTCTCATTGTAAATATTGTATTCATATTCCTAGCACCTATACAATACACCGGTGCATAATAATTTATACACCTTTATTCTTCTTTTGGTGCTTTTGTAACGACCAAGTACACCGTTATAATTACGCAGCGGTATTTTGGGGGAGATTTAACAGGTACAATTGAAGGAAAATACCGGTGCAATTGACCCTGTACCGTAGTAGTGCAATGTGAAAAACATAAGAAAAACACAAAGCATCACCTTCTTTTTTCTTGCTAACTAAAAACATTTAGTTCTCATCTACTTGCACTATCGCTATAGCTAAACTGATGTGATAATGTTTTTTTTAACAAATGGTAATTACTTTCAGTCAACTTCAAGGTTCCGGAATTCGTCCGAAAATGAAAGATAAGAAGCTTGAGGGAGAGTCCCAGACATCATACATGAGGGGGCTGGACTTAGCATAATTCGCTAGGGAATGTGCTACAAAGTTCTCGCAACGAGGAACCCAAAAGGGCCCCAAGCAATCATTATTCTCTAACAAACTTATGAGCCTCTGAATAGTATCCATGCAAATCACTGAGCAGTCCATTTCTTATTGTACCATCTGGATAACATGGAGAGCATCCCCTATCAACTTCACCGCTGATTGGTTCATATCAGCCACCAGAATGAGTGCCTCTTCCAAAGCTAAGCATTCGGCCAACATCTGATTTTGTACAAGCGGAATTCTACGCTCCACCGCTCTTAAAAACCTTCCTTCTTGGTCTAGTGCCACTGCTCCCACTTTGGTGTTGCCATTTAGAATTCCGGTATCAAAGAAGACTTGAGTACCCAGGTCCGGAGGTCGTAGCAACGTCTAGGGCAGCAGCGAGCTCGACATATCTTCTCTCCATCCCTGGGCATCTCCGTAGATGCTCAGATTTTCTACTACTCCCCCCGTCATGATGCTAGCAGAAGTGTAACTCTGTTCAAAAATTTGTTTGTTCCGCTGAAACCATATGCCATCGCAGACCATGATCACCAGCGAACAAACCTCATCCACCTCCTCCTTGAGCAAATTCCAAAACCATGCATCGCCTCTAGCCTGCGTTGCCCCCGCGACCTTGGCCAGCAAACCGACCGTGCGCCAAGCATTCTGTGCAAACTCGCACTTGAAGAATAAATGGACAGTGGAGTCCGCTTCCTCCATGCACAGGGGGCAGATTGGAGCCACTTCGACTCCCCGCCTTAGGAGATTCTCCACCGTTGGTAATGAATCCTTGCACAGCCTCCAAGAAAAATTTAATGCCCTCTCCGAAACCTAAAACTTCCAAAGTCGCTTCCAGAAAGCTGTCGTCTCATCATGCACTGCTTTCAGGGTGTGATGTTGCACCATCACCGGTTCATTTTCTACCACGGCATGGTACGCTGATCGAACCGTGTAGCCCCCCGACTTTGTGAAGTTCCATATCCACTTATCCGATGAACTCAGGTTACGAAGTGGTATCTCATTTATTCTCGCCACATCTTCTTCGGTGAAGAACTCCTCTAATAGCTCCATCTTCCACCACCTGAAGTCCTCATCAATCAGGTTGGCCACCCTAGCAAGATGACCCGGGATGTCCTGCGAGTTTTGAATCTTGTAATTACCATCCCTAGGTAACCAAGGATCATAGCATATAGATGTACTGTTCCCTAAGCCTATCATCCTCCTCCCTCCCATTCGAATCAGATCAAGTGCTCCATGTATACTCCGCCAAGCCCAAGAAGGCCTCGTGCCTAGACTGGATGATAACAGATCACCATCTCTATAGTACTTAGCTCGGACAACCCTGGCTAGCAGTGAGCTCGGCTGTGTAAGCAGTCTCCACGCCTGCTTCCCTAGAAGTTCCTGGTTAAATGCCCCTAGGTCACGAAACCCAAATCCTTCCACTCCCTTGGCTCGAGACATCCTTTTCCAAGCCACCCATGGAATCTTCCTTTCCGTAGACGAACCACCCCACTAGAAGTTGCTCAACAAACCATGTATCTCACTGATGACATAATCCTGCAGTTGAAAACAGCTCATCGTATAACTGGGAATGGCTTGAAGGACTGATTTTATCAGAATCTCCTTCCCCGCCTTTGAAAGATTTTGTTCATTCAATCCGTCGATCTTCTGGCGAATCTGGTCCTTAATAGCCTGGAAAATTTCCCCTTTATTGCCCCCAATAATCGCAGGGAGTCCCAAGTACTTATCGTGTGCCTCCACTTCCGGGATTCTCAGCAAGTCGCAGATGCACGGTCTGAGCTCCAAAGCCGTGTTAAGGCTGAAGAGAATTCCCGACTTATCAACATTGATCTTCTGACAGGAAATCGACTCGTAAAGGGTTAGCACCCAGTGTATTCACCTCGCCTCTTCCAGTGACACCTCCCCAAACAGCAGTGTATCATCTGCAAAGAACAGGTGAGAGATTCTCGGCCCATTAGGTGAGGCACAAGCTCCCTTGATGCGACTTGCACTCGCCAAATCCGATAACAGCATCGATAAAACCTCTGAGCAAATTATAAATAAGTAAGGGGAGAGAGGATCTCCTTGTATGATCCCTCTATGTGGTGAAAGTTGCCCAAACTCGTCCCCATTCAGGATGAAGGAAAACTGCAACGAGGACAGGCACTGTCTGATGATTGACACAAATGCTGGTAGAAACCCCATCTGTTCGAGCGTCCTCGTCACAAAGCTCCATTCAATCCTATCAAAAGCCTTGCTCATGTCTAACTTGATGCTCATCTCGCCTTTTCGCCCCTTCGTCTTCACCTTCATTGCATGGTGAATCTCGTGAGCCACCAGAACATTGTTTATTATCAATCTCCCTGGGATGAAAGCTGACTCTGATGGCGAGATGATGCTTCCAATGGTTGGCCGAACCCTATTCGCCACCACCTTTGATGTTAGTCGGTACACCTTGCATAAGCTAACTGGCCTGAACTGTGTGATGAGTTCAGGCTGTGGAACTTTCGGTAACAGTACAATATGAGTATAATTCACCTTGGGGTTCAGATCACCCCTGTTCAGAAAATCCAGAACACAAGCAACAGCATCTTTCTTAAAGACATGCCAGAATTTTTGAAAGAATATGGGACTCATACCGTCAGGCCCAGGGGCCTTAAGAGGATGCATTTGCTTCACCGCTTTGGTAACCTCTTCCTCAACGTAGGGCCTAGAAAGTCTGTCTACCATCTCTGACGTGACTTTCCTAGGCATCCGATCCAGAACCTGCATCATCTTCCTCTCGTCCGGCTCAGATGAGGAGAACTGGCCTCCAAAATAAGCCCCTATTATCTTTTCCATGCTAGCAACATCACTCCACAGCACCTGAGACGTGTCATTCAGCCCCTTTATCTGGTTCCTCGCCCTCCAGTTTGTAGCTAAACGGTGGAAAAATCTGGTGTTTTTGTCGTCTTCTCGGTAACCGATGTGATAATATTAAATTTCCAATTTTGAGACAGATCAAAATACTGATTCGCATCCAATTACTCCCTAACCAAATGACCATAAATCTAATGAAGAAACACCCGCGGGTGTATCCCAGTGGTTGGGAGATGGGTGGGATTTGATGTGATCCCAGGTTCGGAACTCGGCAGCGGCAGTGTAGGGATCTCCTTGGTGTAATAGCTAAGGGTCCATTGTGCGCACCGAGTAATGGGCCGGCCCATTGGTCCTGTGCTGGGCCGCCGTGATTTACCTCCCACATGATGGTTGGGGTGTCGGCTGGTATGGGCTGTTGAGCGCGAGCAGTGATCGCTTTTTTTTAATGATATATCTAATGAAGAATAAATCCATTCATCACTGCGATTCATTTAATGGCAAAACTCTTCTATGATGGCATTAATTATTGTATAGAACTATAGTCATCATTCAACTTTAGTCAAAGGACATACCTCATCATCAAACATCGAAAGATAGGATACAATACTAACGATAGAGTACAAATGTTACAATAAGATACTTAAGAATCACGTCATTCTTACGTGTTCTTATGATCATGGCAGGTTCCGTTTGCACAACCCTCTCATGACCATTCGTGGAGTTCTTGATATGGGGTTGGGTAAACATCCCTGGGCCCTCCACGTGTATTACACAAACTTTATCTCGTCTCCAGCTATGTTGCACCGAGTCGGGAACAGGTACCTAAACGGGTACGGATTCGGGCACGGGAAACGGTAGAACTAAAAAAATATGGATATGGAGATGGCAAGGGTACAGATCAAATATAATAATAAAAATATTAATATTATCCAAAGTATCCGAACTGATTTTAGAAAAAAAAGATCATAATCACACATAATATGTCCTTAATAAAATAAAACAAAAGCATTAATAGCATTATTATTGTCAAACCCAACAAAAAGAATGTGAAGATTCTGATGAAAAATAAGATTGTGATGAACCATTTGAAGAGAGATAGTAAAATGACAGAACTGTGGAGTGTTGGGGACGTTTGAGGGACGTCCCCACCGAATCCCCGCCCTAGTACCCGTCCGCATACAGTCCCCATTCAGATTCGTTAGCCTCTTTTCCGTCCCCGTGCATCATAGGGACTCTCCAGAAGGCTATTTCCCCACAATAATCTGCAACAATCTGGAGTTCAAAAAAATGTCCAGAACCACAACATGCACTAGATATCGTTGGACAACCCCCCAAAGTAGCACCCGTAAAACCTCAACATCAACAACACGGCCAAAATGATCACGAGCAGGGCTGCATTTTGGCGGAAATTTGCGCCCGATGAGTCTGTGTTGGACAGGATCGATAAGGACCTCCTCGGCCGACATAACGGGACTTTCACTCTGGGGAGGGGTGCTCCGGCGACCCTTCCTGCACCAATGTTGGCAACCCGGAGAAGCTGAGGCTAACTGCACAATAGCTTTCACCATATACCTTTTCGATTCTCCCTAACATGCTCTCCTCATATTTCTTTTGTTTGCCATTTCTTCCAACAGGTAAAACCTCAACAGCACTCCGAAGCCATCACGAAGTTTAATGGCAGAATGCGAAAATAAATCAACAACTTGGGTACAATAGTATCCGAAAAATCTTCATTTGTGGCTCAATCAGTCGCCCATTATCAGATTATAAAAAAAATAGTCGTTTGAACAAGCAATGGTCTTAAAATAACTTTAACTATCAGTATGTACTCCGTTTGTCATGCAGAATTAAAGTACAATATATGCAGAAAATTAAAAGTATGAGGAGAGCATGTTAAAAGTACAATATTTGTACAAAAAATTAAAATTCCGTTTGTCATCTGAGAAACACATGTTTAATGAGCTGGAAATATTCACATGTAAAATTTTGATGGTTGAGAATATGTATCCAAAACCATCTTGACTTCCAAAAGAATGGACAACACTGGAAATCTGACAACTCACAGAATTTCATGACTACCACGTGGTTATATATGGATTTGGCCTAACTATATATACCTAATATTCCATTGACAAACCATAAAAAACCATACACCCTTTCTTCTACATGTAAACATCACACATGCAATTCCATCAGATGATCTTCCCTATTTGTACTCCATTTCTCTGCATGTTCTTTACAGCCAAAGTACTTTTTGCTACAGAGATCAAATTCGAAACCAACATCAAGTGTAAAACCAGGTAGTATTTCCTTATTTTTAACCTTTATTTTAGCATTTCCCTTATTCTTAATGTCCAAGTTTCATTATTCAGATCATACTCCCTCCGTATCAAGATTATTGGCCTATTTACTTTTTCAAAGTCAAACTTGATAAACTTTGACTCTAAATATAAATTAATATATGCATAATAAAAATATCATGTGAGATATTGATAGATTCATCTTAACATCTATTTTCTAAATATTAATTTTTTATGCGAAAATGTTGTATGTAGTAAGAGATACCGACAGTCAAATATGAGCATTGAAAATCGTGAAAAAGTAAATAAGTCAATAATTATGGAACAAATGGAGTATCTTCTAACATTTTTAAAAGGTAAATATATATTTGCAATAGTTTCGATGAATAACAATGTACCAGATGAATAAATTACTTGCGTGTTACAAAGAAATGAATGTCTGGCCAAGCATGGGGATGAGAAACCTTCAGATGTTGGTCATAGTAGTGTTGATTTAGTCCCCATTTCAGTTACTCCTACTTCAAAAACCTGTAACAATGAGAGGACACTTTTTTTCAGAAAGAAGAAATTCAATAGATGTCCAGGAAAATTTGCAAGAAAATAGTATGTAACTCTATGTTCCATACACTACCACATACCCCCCTTTAGCACCGGTTTTTCGAAACATCTAGCACCGATTTATGGGGTCTAAAAAATCGGTGGCTAAGTAGTCGGTGAAAAGATTTCACCGGTTTTTGAGAAATCGGTGCTAGCTTTAGCACTGGTTTTTTGGTTAGCGCCGGGTTTATAAAACCGGTGCTAAAATGGTACTGGTTTTTCAAAAACGGGTGAAATTGTTTCACTGGCTACTTGGGCACCGGTTTTTTGGACCCCAAAACGGTGCTAGATGGTCCGAAAAACTGGTGCTAAATTTAGCACTGGTTTTTTGGGTAGCACCTGTTTTTAGAAAACCGGTGTCAAAGCTAAGAAAACAGGTTTTTGGCACCAGTTTTTAGAAATTGGGTGTTAAAATTGTCACCGATTATTGATTTGGAATTGCAATTGAGCGCTGCGCGCAGCTAGTCTATTACTTCTATTTGGCAGAAACATATTTAGAATTGGGCGCTGACCGCATCTGCTCGCAACTGCTCCATTACTTTGATTTGGGATAAAAAGTTGTAGAATACGGTGCTGACCGCAGCTACTTGCACCTGCTCTAATACTTCAGTACAAACAGTAAAACAATCTAACAACATATATATGGCCATATCCAACAACATCCATATACATTTCCACAAAATATTTGATACAAAATTAATAATCTATGGGACTAAACATAACTATCCCAAACATAACTATCTATGAGGTTAAACACAACTTTAGCTTAAACTAGAAATTAAATCATGTGGCATATACGCATCAAATCACAAGGCTAATTCACACATCTATGACCCTTAGAAATGCTCAGATGTACCCTATCATACCATATGGAAAATGTGTCATGTTTTGATCCTTAACATCACCCCTCCAAGCCTTGGATCCCGCTCCGCTAGTTAAGAACTGTACTGGGCTGCATCAAAATGGCAAAATATTTAGTATTTCTCCTCATTATTTCCTTTACATTCAAGAAACTTGGAACCAAGTTTTGTTGCACCTTTTGTCAATAAACTTTCTTATTCTGAGCATCGATCTTAACGTAAGGGATAAACTAACACACATTTCATGTAAGGGATAGAGAGAGGAGTATATGTAGCAATCCATCAAGTATCTATATGAGGATAGAGTTGGATTCCAACTCTTGTTGCGAGGAAAGTTGCTCACAATCTTCAGTTCACAGTCCGAGAGCTATTCCAAAAACTCAAGTTTAAATACCAACTATGTATACTAATTTTAAGACATAAATCAGCCAAATGAATCATGTACATGGTTCATGACTAGAACAAGGTTGAGATTACAATAACCACTCAAAACGCATGTTAACCATATTAAACTAATTCAAAAGAAGATAGTAGCATCACATCTACATAATACCAAGACAATGGCTTTCTCTATTCTCAAAAGGGAAAAAACAAGGACTGAGATTCCTAAAGCCTACTACCATGAAGTCATCCTTTTTTGCATTCAACTTACTATAACCTTCTTCACCATTACGTTGAGTTAGAAAAGTTCAAGACATTGAACTAGGTGCAAGCAAATAATACATATGACTGGGCTACATCTTAATTGAATTATGTATAAATCAAAACATGTTAACTTTCATAACGGGATCAAGCGACAAGGAAAAAATTAAGTCATTCAATGTGCAGTCAGAGAGCATAGAACATACCTTGTCCATTAGAGGAACCCTTCCCACCATTAACAAGGTCAGCATAATGCGGGAAAACATACCTTGTCTATTAGAGGAACCCTTCCATAAGGAGTTGATCTTTCATAGTACTGAAAGTAAATGAAACCCAATCTTTCATCAACATTCCACATACTTGCTTGATCGAAAAGTGCTTCATTAGAGGTACATCCATCCCATCTCGAAAGCTTCTCACTTTTCGCTCTCATCGCTGAAGGAATCACTAAAGGAATCCCTCGTCTGGCAGACAAAATCATTATCCTCCCTGCAGTTTAACCTTAATCTTATCTTATAACAATTGCACATGTTCGTTACAAAATTTTAAAAAAGAAAACCTTTAGAAATTGGCAGATGAATGGCTCGTGAAAATCTGAAGGGCAGAGAAATAAGGCACATAATACTGAACTAAGGTTTCTCCTTTTTCTAGACTAATAGGTACACCGGCCCCATAAGCACCCCATTCATCATAACAATTCCAAAGATCACCCAACGTAAAGTAGTCAAATATTGAACACTGCATTCA
>JAULKL010333406.1:0-28684 GCA_032355745.1 Rubia rechingeri
AGGTGTTCATGGATGATTTCACCGTTCATGGTAATTCTTTTGACAATTGTTTAGCAAATTTAGCACAAGTTCTTAAGTGTTTCATTGATACTAATCTTGTGTTGAATTCCGAGAAATATCATTTCATGGTAGAACAAGGCATTGTCTTAGGCCACATTGTCTCCTCTAAGGGTATTGAGGTGGACAAGGCAAAGATAGACACAATTCAAACTTTGCCTTATCCTACTAATGTGCGCGAAGTGCGTTCTTTTCTTGGGCATGCATGATTCTACCGCCGGTTCATCAAGGACTTTTCCAAAATTGCATCTTCTTTGTGAAAATTGTTGCAAAATGAGGTGGAATTTGTGGTGTATGAAAATTGTTGTAAAGGGGCCATCAATTTGTTGAAAGAAAGGTTAGTTTTGGCCCCTATCATTCGACCCCCCGATTGGTCCATACCCTTTGAGATCATGTGGGATGCAAGTGATTATGCCGTCGGAGCGGTGCTTGGTCAAAGAGTGTGAAGGGTGCCTCATGCCATCCACTATGCATCCATGACTCTTAACGAGGTCCAAAGGAACTACTCCACCATAGAAAAGGAATTTCTAGTGGTGGTATTCTTTTTAGAAAAGTTTCAATCTTATTTCCTTGGTACCAAAGTTATTGTGTACACAGACCATGTAGCGCTACGTCACTTGATGAAGAAGAAAGAGGCCAAGCTAAGATTGATTAGGTGGATTTTGCTGTTGCGCTAGTTTGACTTGGAGGTCAGAGACAAGAAGGGTACGGAGAACCTTGTGGCCGATCATTTGAGCCGATTGGTTCCATACCAAAAAGCCGAGGTAATGTCACCGGAGATGGATTATGTATGGGAGGAGTTCCCGTATGAACAATTGTTCTCAATCGGGAAACTCCCGTTATGGTATGCCGACATTGTAAATCTTCTTGTTTATGGTAAGTTTCCTCCTTGTTTTACTATGGCTAAAAAAGATAAGCTAAAAAGTGATGCTAAGCATTATGTGTGGGATGATCCCTTTTTGTGGAAACATTGTGCTGATCAAGTAGTTAGGAGATGTATCCCAGATAGTGAAGTGCATTCAATCTTTTATTTTTGGCATTGATATGCATGTGGCGGTCATTTTGGAGCAAATAGGACCGCTAGGAAAGTTTTAGAAAGCGGCTTTTATTGGCCTACTTTGAATAAACATGCATACACTTTTTGTAAAGCTTGTGATAACTGTCAGAGAATAGAAAATATTTCATCCAGAAATTAGATGCCTCAGAAACCCATAGTGTATTATGAAATTTTTTATGTGTGGCACATTGATTTTATAGGACCTTTCCCTAACTCTTGTAGCTTTACATATATACTTCTTGTTGATTATTTGTCAAAGTGGGTTGAAGCAAAACCCACTAGAACTGATGATTCTAAAGTGGTTACAGATTTCTTGAAAGATAACATCTTCTCTAGGTTTGGGATCCCTCGAGCCTTGATTAGTGACTGTGGCACCCATTTTTGCAATCGAACAATTGAGGCACTTTTGAAGAAATATGGTGTCACACACAAGATAACCACTGCCTATTGCCCACAAACCAATGGCCAAGCCTAAGTTTCCAATCTGGAAATCAAGTCAATTCTTCAAAAAAGGTTAATCCTGACCGGAAGGATTGGAGTTCTCGGCTGAATGATGCCTTGTGGGCATATAGGACGACGTACAAGACACTAATCGGTATGTCACCATACTGGTTAATCTTTGGGAATCCGTGTCATTTGCAGGTTAAAATAGAGCATAAAGCCTGTTGGACAGTCAAGAAATTCAAGCTCGACATAGATGAGGCCAGTTTGCATAGAAAGCTGCAATTGCAGGAACTGGAGGAAATAAGAAGGGTATCCTATGAAAATGCAGAGATCTAAAAAGAAAAGATGAATGATTTGCATGATAAAATGATAAATAGGTAGGAGTTTGACGTAGGTAAAAAATTCCTCCTATTCCAATCTCGTCTTCACCTATTTCCTGATAAATTGAGGTCGTGGTAGATTGGCCCTTTTGAAGTGGTAAAATTTTTTCCACATGGTTTGGTGGAAGTCTTAGATCGAGGTAAGTCCAACTCCTTCAAAGTGAATGGGCAACATTTGAAACTATACCATGAGAGTTTTGTACCTGAAAAAGGGAAGATGTTGATCTTCTTAATCTGGTTTGTGAATAAACTCCGAGAAGGGAGGTAAGTCATTTCGGCGACGTTAAATAAACTTGGTTTTGATTAGCTGGAGAGTCATTCTTGATTTTCCATTGATTTTGTTTCAATCTCAGTTTTGGTCATTATTTTCTTTATGATTTTGCCGTATTCTTTTCACGTGTGTGTTTAGATATGATTTTGCAGGAAGTTGAATATAGCAAGAAGGAATTGAGAAGTGGAGAAGGCTTGGAAAGTTGGTAATTTTGGAATATGTTTTGAGTGGGAGACCATGTCATTCGTGATCCCGATGAAACCCGTTGCAAGTCGCGAAAGACAATCGCGAGTCGCGATAACCCTATCGCGATCGCGATGGAAATCAGGTAAGAACTCCCAAATTTGCAACTTCCAGGTGCAAACATTTGCGATCGTGATAGGGGTATCGCGAGTCACGACAGACCATCGCGAGTCGCGACAAGACCATCGCAATCTCGTGACAAGATCCTCGCGAGCTCGATGGAAATCAGAAGAATCTGGCCATTTTGCAACTTCCAGAACCAAACATTCACGATCGCGATAGATTCATCGCAAGTCGCGATGCCCTGTCATGACTCGCGACAGTATCTATCACGAGCGCGATGATGGGTTAACTTTTCATATACTGACATGACCAGCATCGCTACTCGTTACAGCCATGTTGCGCTCGCGACACTGTGTTTATAAATATGAAATTTTATGGGAAGAATCTTGGTTCTGCCCTCTTCATCTTCCCACCGCCATTCTCCACCATCCCACCACCATCCCTCCACCTCCTAGCCACCAAATCCGGCCGGAAAACTTTGTTTAAACCAGCCGGAATCTTCCCCAAAAGAATACCCATACGAATTCCAAACCCTTTCACCATAAATCAATCCAAATTGCTCCACGAACACGAAACCCTAAGGTTTGGGGAATTTTAAATTTAGTGTTATTTGAGTTAGGAATTTTTGTGGGTTCGGCTAATTCATCTTCCTAAGCTTTAAAGTGGTACATTTCTTCAACTCTTTTCTCTTGAATTGTGATATTCATTGAAAATTTTATTTAGGAGAATGTGCGAAATTCTGGGAATGTTCTGTTGTGAATATGGTTGTGATTTTTGTGACTTGATTTTTGTGAATGTATTCATTGGAGGGACAAATATTGATAATGTGGGATATTGGTTTATGATTTTGACTGTGATTTTTGCTGTGATTTTGGATTTGATTAGGTTAGTTTAATTAGGATACATTTTGACTTTGGTTTAGCTTTGCTTAGGATAGATAGCTTTATTATTTTGGCACAGTATAATTAGTATTACAATTGGAATGAAATAAATGCACATGGACTTACAAGCATTTTGAATCTTTATAGTGACTTTCTCATAATTGTAGTATATTGACTACATCATTTTGATTACAATTGCCAATTGTTGTAATGATGTTTGGGTGCTTATTGCTATGAGCTCCATATTAGTTTGTAAATATATTTTATTTTCAAATAATATCCAAGAGATTATAGCATCTCTTATTTCCCTGTGCACCTGATGTGGTTTGCTGTATTGAATAGACATGGTCCCGAAGAAGAGAGCGAGAGCAGGTCCTTCTGCCACACCTCCACCTCCTCCGCCGATAGCTGAGCCTGCTCCCCCACCTCTCCTGGACAGATTCATGGGACTCCGTCAGATCACCGGCGCCTATGCTGAGAGGTGGGACATTTTGTCTGCAAGAAAGATCTAGGAGACTTACTTCACTGATGAAGCAGCATTGAAGGCACTTCAGCTGAAGGACCCGGTCCTATGCCTCCTCGATAAAGGAGGTATGGGAGGGATCTTAACCCAAGGAGCATCCACCTACCGAAGATACACACTGGAGTTCTTTGACACGGTTAAGACATACACAGATATGGATGGGGTGCCCGTCCAGATATTCATTCGATTTAATGTGAATGACCGGTCTTATGAGATGAGCCTCTCGGATATTGAGGCAACTTTTGGGTGGGACAATTTAGAGATCAAATGGAGGCTTGATCCGAAGAGTCATACACCCACTATGAAGAGAGCTTTTTTTTTGGCTTACAATCACTAGGAAGGTGCGGAATGTCAGGGACAAGAACAACCTCATCATTCATCCGGAACTTCGGTATGTGCACCGCCTCCTATCCACTACTCTATTTTATCGTGTTGAGATGACAAATGTCCCGAATGATGAGATCCAATATTTGTGAGAGTTAACTAGTGAGGGGATGGGATATGGAGGATGGGTAGACTTGTGGGTTACCAGGATCCTGGAGGCGGCGAAGAAAGATAAGAGGGAAACATCGGCTGGGGGTATGATCACACTATTGGCAAAACATTTGCGCATTGATATACCTGATAGCCTTCAACGGCTTGGCCGAGGACTGTCTTATCACATCACGTTTACCCGAATGGTCAACTTCAATTTGATCAAGACCATGAAGGATCCACGATCATTCCATTGGTTGTACGGGGCTGGATGTGTCCCTTTCATGAAGCTTTCACGGCCCCAGCGTAAAAAGCTAGAGTGGGACACACGAGTGGCTGATTTGGAGATCAAGTTAGATCAAGAGTGTAGATAGGGATTTCAGTGGGAGCTTCAAAATACCCACATCCAATTTGACGAGGGTGCTATACCCTTTATGATGGATCTATCGCAGGATGATCCGATGCAGCACCATTCGCCACAACCTTCTCCACAACACCACCAGCTAGATCCGATGCAAGAGGATCATAGTAGTCGCAGCCACCCTCAGCACCCACTAGCAGACTTCTTTTACAGGATACATGATATGATCTACGACCACAACTTGTACATGTCACGGAACCTTTTGGATATGGATGACGAGATAGTTCCGTTCACATCTAGAGTGTGGGAGATTCAGGCCCAAGCTGGTGGCCCCAGTGGACCGGATCCCAGAGCAGCGAGGCACATGGAGTGATGCCAGCGGAATGAAGAGTGGATGGCGCAGTATCAACAGCGTTACGAAGATGGTGGCTCTTCCTCACATCAGTGATTGTGAGCACTTTCTTTTCACGTACCTCCCTACTTTGCTATGTATTGTCTTTTACCCTGTTTTGTATACATTAAGGGCAATGTAGTATTCTAGTGTGGGGAGGGGATTTAGCATTCACTGTTTTGTTAGGATGTGATATTCTGGGCATGTAGACTTGGATATTTTTTTTCTTGCTTTTGGGATGCTATATTTTGAGGCAGTCGGATATTTTTGTAGTTTTTACATGCGGTAGCTTTCTAGCTATTTTTGATTGAAATTTTTTTAAAAAATTAAATAATAATAATTAATAAATAAAAGAAAACCCACTAAGTTGAAAACCCAAGAGGGAAATTTAGGCAACATTGGGAGCCCGAATAGGCTGAAAACCCGAAAGGGCAGCCTAGGAAAAAATGAGAGGCTGAATGTGTGTGAGATGCGAGCCTAAGAAATATGATGTGTGGCTAGGATGAAAACCCAAAAGGGCTCCTGGAAAAATGAGAGAAAGAGAGAAAGAAATATTTGTTAAAAATGTACTCATTTGCCGGCGTTGGAGTCATAAGGTCGCAATTGAAAATTGGATGATCGGGTAGCCTAACATCATGGCACTTCTTGGGATTGAGTAAGTTAGCGGGGGAATACGAAGAAAGGTATGAAATTCTTAATTCTTATTCTTCGTTTTTGGGTTGATATATTGGTATAAAGTGAAGTTCACACTTGAACATGTGATATAGTTTTATCTTCACTTTGTACCATTGGATTTTGGGATTAGCAAGTTAGGAAATGCATATATGGAAATTAGGGAATTGATAGTTAGTATATTTGGGTAGATTTAGGAATAAGGGTAGTATATAATAGAAACTTTTTGGAATTGTGACATTGGGAGTTTTATGAGGTTTTCATTTGGGGGAAATATTAGAATTAGGATGGGGGTATTGAATTTCTTCGTATCTTGAATCTTTTCTTACTCGAGGATGAGTATGGTTCAAGTGTGGGGAGGTTTGATATGTCCATTTTATACGATGATTTGTCACCCTTTATACTCATTTTGGTATGATTTTATACTTTGGATGCTCCATTTTACCTTGAAATTCTATTACTTGAGTTAAGAGCAACTTTAACGCTCTTATCACTATTAATATGGATTTTGTGAGATGAGGTAATCGTTGAAAGATTTGAAGACTATGAAGACTCCATTTTTGAAGACTATGAAGACTCCATTTTGAAGACAATGAAGACTTTGAAGACCTAAATTAGAGAAGAGGAGACCACTATACTTAGACCAAAAAGAAGTAAATTTATGAGGGCAGAGTACTCTGGCCGTCACGAGTCACGACGCCCTGTCGCGAGTCGCGACAATCCTCAGCCCAAACTTACTTTTTGGACTTTTTGTACTATAAATACACACTAATTTTCTCTTTCCTATGCATTTTTTCTCTTTCTTCCTCAACTTTTCTCTCCCGATTCTGAACTGTAAAACCCTCATTTTTTCCATCTTTTCCATCTTAGTTTCATCTTGAATTCATGTTTGATTTGATTTTGTTAATAAGTATGGGTTCTAGTAGCTAAAATCAACCTTGGGAGAAATTCATTAAGGTTTCGAAGCCCATGTCTTGAGATCTATATGTAAGCTATTTAGTGCTTTGATATTGTATATTTATTGTGCTTGAATTGGGTTGTTGAATCCATTAATGATGTTGGAAGTTTGAGTGTATGAATTGCTTGTATGATTATGAGTTAGGGTTTGGAGAACTTAGCTAATTCTCCCTTCTTTTGATATGAAATCCAATAGCATGATTTGGAGCTTCTAATGTTGTTGATGATTTGATAAATGCTAGATAAATGTGATAATGTCGAATTCTCTGTCATGTTTATTTTGTGTAGCAAATGAGAGAGGTTTATGAACGTTGAACGTTCTTGACTAATATTGTGTAAATGCATGAATTGGTTAAAATGCTTAGACACGGTGTAGTGTTTATAAGTGTTACCAATCTTGTTGATTCTTCGTACTTAATGCCATTAATGAGATACCTTTAGGCATCGAACGACTAAAGGGGTCATTAGTGAGGTTTAGCGAGAGATTTTGAATTCACTCTTGTAAACTACTATCAAATAAGGGTAGAATATTTATCTTCACAACAAGTAGTAAAAGTGTTGAATAGGTTATGTGCTCAATGATAGATAAAAGGCTTGGAAGTATAAGTCAATTTCTCCCAAGATCCCGTAATTAGTGTTTAACCTCATTTTAGTGATTGTTGATTAATAATTAGTTTTACATGGTTTGCTAGTTTAACTTGTCTTTAAATTGATACCTTATAAAAAACCAATCCAACCCCCCCCCCTCTTTATGTGTTTCTATATATATGCATATCTTTATATCTAGCGTAGTTTTTACCATTATATGAGCAAACGCTTAGGAAAATCCATTGTCTCCGTGGACTACCCCGACTTGCCATTATCTACTTAGTTGTAGTTAAGAGCATTTCAAGGATTAAAAAAATAGTAACTTTGAGAGGTATGACGACAACCTCCCAACGACCTCAGACTTGCCGCTATCTACCCCTTGGTAGTTTAGTAGTGAGTACGGGTGCAACAGTACAAATATCTATCTTTGATCTCCCAGCACCCGCAGGTTAATTCTCCTGGTGACCCCGAGGAGTACGGATCAAATTTTGGCTCTGTTGCCGAACATGCTAGTACAAAGATTTAATTGTTAACTTGCATTGCTAGTTGGTAGAGTAGTTAGTATTTTTTATTTTTTTTGTTTGGTACCTTCGGTTGGCTATTGTGTTGAGCCTTTTTTATAGCTGTTTTGGGTACTTCAAATCTATATTGCTAGTGTTTTGTTGGGTTTGGTTTTGTCTAGTTTCTGGTTTTTGGTACATACCGGTATCACGAACTTAGGAACTTTACACTACCTAACGGAAAATGCAGGTGGTTGGAGAAGGAGAATGGAGTAGAGGTTCCACAAGGACCAACTGTTATTGTTGAGGAGTTAGTTGAGATTTCGGAAGACAATCGGACGCTTAGAGAGTTGATGGCTCCGAACTTGGAGAATCAACCCTTATGCATTGTCTTTCCACCTTTGCCACCGAATGTGATTTGTGAGCTAAAGAGCGGTATGATCCAATGTTGGCCCACCTTCCATGGGATGACCAGTAAAGACATGAACAAGCACTTGTTGGAATTTCACCTAGTTGCACTAACATAATCCACCGGGTGTGTTGGAGGAGGACTACAACTTAAGATCATTTCCTTTCTCGCAGCGGGAAGCAACCAAGGATTGGTTATACTACCTCCCACCAGGTTGCATCACTTCTTGGATGGATATGAAGTGGAGGTTTTTTTAGATATACTTTCCAGCTTCCCAGTCTGTAGGTCTTAAGAAGCAGCTTTCCAACAATTCGAAACAGGAAAACGAGTTCGTCTACGAGTATTGGGAGAGGTTCAAGAGATTGTTGGTGAGTTATCCCTACCATTTATTCAAGGAGGGTGATTTGGTGTACTATTTTTTCGATGGCCTTTGTGATGAAGATATGAGAAAGGTCAATGTGGCATGAAATGGATGGCAAACAAGATCCCTAAAGATGCAATGGAATTATTTGAGGAAATGGGCAATGATACAAGACAATTTGGTACCATATCCCGTGTGAAGACTCTAGAGGAGGCTGCTCATTCTCCCAAGCTTGATGAAAAAGTCCAAGCCTTTGCTTTCACAGTGAAAGAATTTCTAAATAGGAGAGCTCAACAAGTGAATGTGTGTGGTATTTGCAATCTTGATCATTCAACCGATAAATGTCCGTAAGTGGTTGAAGACTTTAAGGAAGTGAAAGCTTTGGACTTCAATGGTGGGAACCAGCGATTTTACAAGGGGCAACATCAAGGGTTTTGAGGGACCCAAGGTGGAGATAGACAAGATCCCTACATAGATTCCTTCAATCCCCGATACCGTGATCACCCCCAACTTTTAGTGGTTCAAATAAAACCAAGGGTATAACCATGGTGGACTACCACAACCCTACCTGAGGGGAGAAGAATCTTCCAACACTAATGCACCATTGTACAAGTCAGACCAGGAGGAGGTTCTTGACACAAAAGCCAACTGGCAAAAAGAGTGATGTATTTTTGGAGCGGACATGAGAGAGATCTAGGAACTTAGCACTAGAACCCTTTCAAGTATCAATAACCTCGAAGTGAAAGTTGGTCAACTTGACACTTCTGTGAGCTTACTTGAAGCTGGGGAATCTGGAAAGCTTCTATTCCAACTCGAGGTTAATCCTTGGAATGTGCGTGCCTTGAAGTTGAGAAGCGGGAAGGAGGTACACAAGGTCGATAAGGATGTCGTGCAAGAGGAAAAAAGACTTGTAGAAACCCAAAAGACCAACCCCAAAGAATAATAGTTAGTTTTTGAGGAGTAGACCTCAAAGGAGTTCCCCATCACCGAGGTAAAGGTGAACCCTCCACCGCCGTTTCCTATTCCTCTTTGAGGAAGGCCAAAGGTCGCAACCAATGAAACACAAATCCGCAATGTCTTCGAGAAGGTCGAGGTTAGCATTCTAATTCTTAATGTAATTGAGCAAGTACCCTCATATGATATATTTTTGCGAAACAATTTCATTAAAAGAAGGAACAAACAAACTAGAAAGGTAGGACAATTGAAAATAGATGGAATAGCCACCTTAGCTTATAAGAACAAACCCAAGAAGTGTGATGACCCAAAAATGTTTTCAACCCCTATTTCTCTAGGTAGTAAACTGGAAAAGAATGCTATGATTGACTTAGGTGCCTCTATCAATGTTATCCCATTTTACCTATATGAGAACCTTTACATAGGTGAGCTTAGGGACACTAGGGTTATTGTCCAGCTATCCGACCATTACCAAGCTAGTTTAAGGGGTATAGATAAGGATGTTATGGTTCAGGTAGGCAATCTAGTGTTTCTGGTGGACTTCTATGTCCTTAATCTAGTGCAAGATGGAGGTACTCCCCCAATTTTACTGGGGAGACCGTTCTTAAAAACATCAAGTACCAAAATAGATGTGCATTTGGGAACACTAACCCTAGAAGATGATATTGATTTTGGATGTGAGATTTACAAGTCTAAGCATGGTTCGTCTATTTCCTTTCTTATGTTTAATGATATATCTTTATGTGATGAACCCGTTCAATGTGATGATTCTTGCATGACTAATGATGATGAATTCCTTGATGAGTTCCTTGATGATATTGATGAGAGTGAAGAGAGAAATCATATCTTGAGCTTTAATTATGATTATAATGTTGATGGCACCTACCGGTGCATGTTTAGTGATGATTTTTTATTGCATATTTTGTGGTTACTAACATGCACCGGTTGGTGGAGAGTGGTGAGGACTTAAAACCCCCTCGAGCACCTCTTAACCCTGAGAAAATGGCTAAGGATTCAACATTAGCTAAGGATTTACACACTCTCTCTATGATGGACAAAGAGCATGAAGGTAAGCGTGACACTATATGGAGACCACTCCACAAAGATGTCATCATGGGTGGAGTAGAGTATGGAGACTCCGGAGATCCAATGGTAAGCTGGTTTTAAATAGAATGCATCAAGAATAAGTCGTGAGGACGATAATAAAAATATGGTGTTTTTCCTTGTTTTTGCTTTGATGCTTTTGGTAGTAGGATCTTGCAAGTTAGTGTTTGTGTGATAAGGGATTTGGAATGAAATTCTTGTTGATTTTTGTGTCCAAAGATCGAGTCTCATTCTTTTGGTTAGAAGGAAATGGGATTTTGGTGGAAAATTGTTAGAAAAAAATGAAGGTCTTGGGGAGGTCGTGTAATACACATGCCTCGTGTAACATTATCCAGCACAAGGCCTTCATCTGGTATGGGTTATACATATGCCTCATGCCATTCTGCAAATGGGCAGAAGTGCAGAATTTTTCCAGATTTGAATTTCTACATTCCTTCCTGAGCTGTTAATGTCAATGTACAACATTAAACATTAACATTCTTCCTTGTGCATTAATCGATAATAACTTTTACTCTAAAAAGTTTCCATTTTTTACAAAACTAATTCTACTTCTTTTTACCCCTGTACTAAGCACCCCATTTTAAAAATGTCTTTGATTCTTCAAATATGAGGTCAAGGTACTTCCCATCCATAAAGGCTATTTAACCAACTTTAACCCCCCCCCCCCCCCAAAAAAAACATACACCCTCACCTTATACCTTGAAGTTTTCAGAAATTAGGCAACATGTTTTTAGAGAAAGCGTTCCTTGATTTTCTTGTGTGATTTTTAGCTCTTAATCTCCAATATCAGTTGGATTTTAAAATTTTGTGCTTCCTTGTTTCCTTTAGCATGATCATGTTTATGTAGGAAGCCTGAATTTGAATTATTTTTTATGGGAAGTATGTGGGCTATATGCATGTTTCTTGTGTCAAACAAAGTGTGTGTGGGGGGAGGGGAGAGTTTTATGATCTATGCGTTTAAATGACATGATTTTTGATTTATTGGTTTCTTAGGAAGAATGATTCTTGTTGAATGATCTTGGATGCAAATTCTCTTGTATTCTTTCCATTACCATCTCTTTCTTGTCTTGATAGAATGGCTCCTAAAAGGAATAAGCAGGAGAAAGGAGCAACTTCCCAGGATGAGAAAGGGAAGAACTAGGATAAAGTTGGGAGACAAGATCCGACAACTTCCCTTGCTCCTAGCTCCTCTTTTGTTGTTCATGAATTCATGGAGTTGGCCAACATTTCTGGGAGTGCGGCCAAGAGGTAGAAATATCTCAATAGTCCAAGGAGAACCATCTTGGAGACAAAGTTTGCATGCAAGGATACCTTGGTAGCCCTAGGCATTCTTGAGCCCATCACCTATTTAATAGGTCGGGTAGGCCTAGAAGGCTTCCTAGAGATGAACTCAAAAACATACATAAGGTGGACATTGGAATTCTTGGCAGCCTTAAAGCAAGTAACAGACAATGATGGGAAGAGGATCATCACTTTCCATTTGGACAACAAGGAGGTCTCGATAACCCATAGAGAGGCCGCTCAAGCATTTTTTTGAAGTATGAAAAGGAAGTTTCACCGAATCACCGACAAGGGCATCCTTTCTCATTGAACGGGTTTTGGCAAAACTTAATGGGTATGGATAGGAGCCACTTGGGAAAGAGTACTGCAATAGTTCACCTGGCTTTACAGTACGTGCACCGACTCCTATCCATGGGATTTTTTTACCACAGAGAGATCTCGCAATGCCCCAACCGAGATGTTCAAATCATTTAGGCGATGACACCGGAAGGGAATTTCTACCCCAACTTGGTTGGGGCCTTTGTGGAATAATGGTTAGCTGTGGGGAAGAATATTGGTGCCAAGATACCTATGGAAGGTATAGTTGGACTCTTAGCCCAACATTTGGGACATTCGGCTCCATCTCCCTTTGTCGTGGCAAACCTAGGTCATTCGGGGACAAGGTAGACTACGGATAAGTTGGAAATGGTCTCAATGATTTCCACCAGTACATTGGAGGATCACTTCATTTGGTTGTACGACGGTTGTTCGGTATGCAACTTCATTGTGCTCCCTCAACTCAAACGCACATCCATCAACCACGGCACTGCCCTAGAATATCTCTTCCTAGCTCCCGATCTAAGGTTTGAGAAGGTCTTCTATAATACCCTCTCAACCCCAGACATTGACATAGAGGAGGAGGATGGTGAGATTCCACCTAGAGTGCCACCTACTCGAGCTAGCCTGCCGGCAGATTTCTTCGACCAATTTCGCACGAACAACTCATGAGTTTAACCCAAATAGTGCAATAAATTGGTCATGCGGTAGGAGGGATAAGCTTGAAAATTCAGGAGTTTGGAGTTAGGTTTGACACTATGGGTGACACCATGAGAGCTTGGAGAGCTAGATTGGATTCTACTGAGAGGGAAGTGAAGGAAGAGTTTTCCATTACAGATGAGAGAGTCGATGTACAAGAGGAAGCTATAGAGTAATTGATCAAGAGGATGCATGCTTCAAATCTTGAGGGCTTCCACGACCTAGTTCCCATTGAAAGATGATAATTGAGGAAAGAGGAAAAGAGAAGTAGGCATGAGGCAAGGCGTATGAGAGCGGACCCTTCGGGGTCTCAACAGTAAGTGCTTACTATTCTCCCTACTACACCTATGATTTTTTACTTCTTATGATGCATTGAGGATAATGCATGGTTTAAGTGTGGGTGATGGAGTAGTTAGGCACTTAGGAATTCCAACAAAGTTCCTTGGTGTTGTTATTCTTTTTGCTTATCTTCATGTAGTATGAATTCCTCTTTTGGGGCAATTTGTGCTACACAAAAAAATGAAAAACTAATATGTGTGTGTGTGTGTCCGGCTAAGTCGAAAACCCAAAAAATCAACTTAGGAAACAATGGGAAAGGCCTGCATAGGTTGAATAACCTATGCAAAAGTGAGAGGCCATGGTGTGTAAAAAGGTGAGAAGTGTGGAAAAAGGTGAGAAGTGAGGAAACATTTGTGGAAAGCTAGGATTAAAACCCAAAAGGGCTCATAGGAAAAATGAGAGAAATTGAGGAAAATTTTGAAAAAGATTCTATGATTCTTTTTGATTGGCAGTTGGAATTCCTTTTGGTAGAGTAATTTAGCTTCACACTCATCTTTGTGAACTTCACATTTTGTTGGTATGATCGGTTGGATATATTGTCTTAGCTTCTTTAGGGGGTGAGAGTGGTGACATTCTTATATCTTTGGGGAAACTAGGGCAGTCTAGGAATAAATTATGAATGTGTTGGGGAACTCTTTACATGCTATGTTTCTTCCTGGGTCTTTCCTCATTTTTGTTTAGTCAAGGACAAGTAAGGGTTTAAGTGTAGGGGGGTTAATCTATACCTAAAAGCATGTGTTAACCAATGCATTTGACACACTTATTAGTATGTTTTGGTTGGTTGATTGCTAGGTTTAGTTGAGTTTTACATTACAAGGGATTTAGATAGTCATTGTTGGTTTTCTCGTCTAAAACCTTAGTTTTGTAGAATTATTAGACCCAATGGATGTTATATCCTTACGAACATCTAGATCCTGTTTTGTGAGATTATTTGTAGATTGCTCGTAAGTACTTAAATGTAGATTTAAGAAGGCCATTAGAAATGATAGTAATAGATAGTAGAAGGTCATTCGCAAGAATGAGATTAGACAGAATGCCACCAGTCAAAACGCAGTAGTAGATGGAATCGAACCAAGACGAGAAGGAGTCGAAGATCGAACAAGATGAAGATTGGAACGGCCTTGTTGTATTCCAAGATCCGTGGGAGCTAATTAGATGGTGCCAAGGTCATGGCCCGGGACGTTGTGTATTAGAAGGCTTGTGCCATTCAAAGAGCTCGTGCGGCTAAGTATGCAGCACACGGGCCGTGCCATATTGCACGGCCCATGCCCCTTGAAGTTGAAGATCCTAAGACCAACCCATGGGATGTGAAGATTCACACGACAGCACCATCAGTTTCCAAGGAATTGACTCCTAACAGTCGGCTCGGAAGGTATTGCATGGGTCATGTATCTCAGAAGAAGAAAACGAGCTTCCAGCCAGTGGCCCACAAATATTCATGCATGTCGTGATGTTCAAAAGCTCAAAAGATGCTCTCATCCGGTGGCCTACGAAGATATATATGTCCATGCCATGCGCTCTGAATACTGGAGGATACACGCCCAACCGGCGGCCCGTCTAATATTGCACGGGACGTGCCACATGGGGCCGTGTGCTTTTGTACGCCCTGTGCTGGCGGGTAACTTGGTTCCCCCCATTTTAGGACTCTTTCAAGCCCAATTCCTGTCTATTATATAAGGGGACCTATTTCTACCAGGGTTTAAGTTTGGCATTAGTTTTAGTTCATTTTCCTAGTTTTCCTAAAAGTAGGTAGAGAGAGAAAGGGGCTTACCCTTCTCTCTTAGTTTAATTCTTCTAGTTTTTCCCAAGGGCATCGAATCCAATTGATCCATTAGGTTCAACACTTAAGGATTAGTTCATTAGATTGGGGATTTAAATTTGTATTCATGATTTGATAGCTATTTAGTGAAATTCTAAGATCCTCTTATCTTTTAATGCTTATGAATATTATGCATGACTTGTTCTTTAACTTCTTGTTAGATGCATGATTGACATACCATGTTTGCATACACTTTAATCTATTTTTCAAGTATAGTGCACTATGGTTGTCCCCTTGGGAGTGTCGCTAGGGTAATAGGGGGGGTAGAAGTCCGCGACCGTGTGGGTGTATGCATGTGGGTGGTGTGCACCGCTTTGATGACCATGCGCTAGTAAGAACTAGATAGTGAGAACCCGATATGTGAGCACAGGTTAGTTAGTAGCAACTATGGTTGGCAAAATTAGACCTTTGTCGTTGCAACCCTAGAGTCATCATTAGATGCCAATCTATTTGCCTCTGTAGGCCTAGGGAAAAGCATTTATAGGGGAGTTAGTGGAAGTGCCCGGGATGTAGTTCTTTACGGTGGAGAGTAATGCACAACAGCGAGACCCTTGTTGCACTTCCCTTATTACGGAGGCGGTGTCGATAGAAGATGACACGAGCACCTTTGTGTGATAGGCAGAGGATAGTTTTGACTACCGATCCCACTATGTGATATAAGCATTAGGATAGATCTATACATCTTGTATTTGACAGAATCTAGGATCAAAGTATCTTACCAATCATGTAACACAAATATCCATATGTGTTAGTTTAATCTAGTTTATTACCTTGCTCTTGCATGATTAGTAGTTGTCATATAAACATCCCCCCAAACCTTGTTTGCAATATTTACTATTCCCAACACGCATCGGATTGATGAACCGATTGCGGGCTTTGTGTAGTTAACTCTTAAATTACTAGCATCTCTGTGTACAAATCCGAACATGCCAGCCATAGGCTAGAATGGTCATTCTACCGGTTAGTAGTTTTGGAAAAGTTTCATCTGATTGGGGAATTAAAAGGTTAACCTCTTTAGAAAGAAAGAAGCCTAATTGCTCAGTTGGGAGGCTTCTAATCAAAGTAGATGCCATCTCTACCTCAAGAACTGAATTCGAGCCTGAGAGACAAACGTCTCCTTCCTGAGTGGACTCAGTGGTAGAGAATCGAATTCCCCCACAATGACTTGTGCCCACTGGGACAATATCCAAATTCTTGACTTTTTTTATCCCTAACCAAAAGCCTAGAGGATGATGAATTCGGCATAAGAGGTGGGAAAGAAAGGGTCGGAAGAAAGAATAACTAACTTAGACTGAATTGGAATCTGCAAAAATGAGAGTATAAATAGGCAAAAATGAGTTTGTAATGTAATTAGATGGGTGGTTTTTTACCAGGTATGACATGGGTCGTTGATAGGTACACAAATGTCACCATCGAATCAGATTTCAAACTAGCTATTGATATCTTAAGAGCAGATGCAAAACCACCATGGAAGCTGTTACATCTAGTGAGGAAGATAAGGTTGATCATGCAGTTGGGGAGTTTCCAATTTAGCCATGTATTCAGGGAAGAAAATTGGCCAACATACTACTTAGCAAGACTGGCATCAACATCCCGGAGAAGCTCGATTTCTACCTCGTCTACCAATCATAGTCATTTCCACCATCTTCTTCGGAAAGATAAGCTAGCGTTCCCACAATTCAGGAAGAAATGGGCACAAATAAGAGAGTAATCAGTCTAGGATAATATAGAGAGTAGTGGTCTGTCTGGCCATTTCGAATCTCACATAGGGGTGGAGGATTTGCAAATGGAATCACGGTCTACTTACCCCCTATATCAAACCAAGTTATTTTCATTTCTTGTCAGTCAACCACTTGACCTTTTGTAACGACTAATCCCGAGTTAACAATGGTTAGGGGATCCATTAAACAACCCCTGCTCATCCACGATGAGTTTTCCATAAAAACAGATGAGTCATT
The DNA here is from genome assembly GCA_032355745.1 of Rubia rechingeri. Taxonomy (NCBI): domain Eukaryota; kingdom Viridiplantae; phylum Streptophyta; class Magnoliopsida; order Gentianales; family Rubiaceae; genus Rubia; species Rubia rechingeri. Next base: position 17,102 of record JAULKL010333406.1, read on the forward strand.
TTTTAAAATAAATGAATTGATAATTTCCTGAAAAATAGATGACACATGGAGCTTAGGCAAATGCGTATCTCTATGAGAAAAGGATTTCTCGAGATGATGACACCTGGAGCGTAAGTAAATGCAAATTGTGTGAATGATCCAAATGTTTGTCAACCCTTGAATGCTGGAGAAAACCAAAGGTTATCGACAAAATATGGCCTTTGACTTTCTTAGCGGCTAGTGCTGATGACTGGGCTGAAATCCAATGGATAAGTCCGGATGTCATCACATGGTTGAAGCCCACTTTGATCGAAAGTTCTCATGATTGATGTATTTTTTAAAAAGTATAATATTACACCAGAGCTATTATTGTTAGGTGTATATTCCGACAACGAATAGACATATTTGCTCTAGTATTATTCAAAGGATTTGTAGGGATAAACACCTACACGGTATGTTTCTTATCTATTCTCATTACTTGATACTAACACCTAATTTATGCTAACCTCAGTATCAGAGAGTTTTTCTACGACACGCAAGAATTGGCCACCAGATTGATGTCTACCCCACATCACCTGGTGTTAAACATGCTTTGTGGATTGAAAATTTGTTTATATAACGTTTTACCAAAGAAACTCTTGCATTTAAAATGATCATTATAGATACTACTATAGAACTCTATATGTTCTTAACATTAGTTATTGATGTATAATAATTAATAAAGAATATACGTGGCTTATATTTTTTAATATTAGTTATTCAATTCATATACAAAATCTTTAGTAAGTTTGAATGGACGGAGAAATGTGAAAGAGCATTTAAGGAATTGAAGGAACACCTTCCAGTCTTACCTACACTCATGAAACCGGAAAGGAGTGAGGTGTTGTATCTCTATATTTCTGCTTCTCCTCTGACAATTAGTTTTGTTTTGGTCAAGGAAAAAGAGAGGAAGCAGCATCCGATATACTTAATTTGTTAGCCTGGCTTTGCTAGGGCCCGAGATAAGATACACAACCCTCGAGAGGTTGATTCTGGCGTTGGTCCATGCAGATCAAAGTTTACGTCCTTATTTCTAGGTGGCACACCATAGTGTTTCTTACCAATCACCCAATCAGATAAATTCTTTTGAAACTGGAGGCTTTGGGGAGAATGGTGAAATGGGATGTTGAGCTAGGAGAGAGTGGTATTTAGTTTCAGCCAAGGACAATGATCAATGGTCAAACCCTCACAAATTTTATAGTGGAAACCACAGAGCCTATCGAGTTGGGTAAAGAAGTTCAGAACAATGAGGTATGTAAGTTATACGTTGACGGTTATTCGCACTCAGGGGGGGAGTGGAGAAGGAGTGTTGCTCACTAACCCTGAGAGAAAGGATTACTCACATGCGTTGCATTTTGTGTTCAAAGCCACCAATAATGAAGCCGAGTATAAGGAATTAATTACAGGATTTTGTCTAAAAATGGAGCTGAAAGTTGAGAAATTGGAAATATTCAATGACTTGCTGATTGTAGTTCAGTAAGATAAGGAGGAGTATGAGGCTAAAGAACGCAGTTTGTAGTAGTATTTTGCGGTTGTGAAGCCTTTGTTAAATGGATTTAGAAATTATACTTTGACATAGGTGCTAAGAGAAAAGAACCATAAAGCGGATGCTTTTAGCAAACTAGCTTCTTCAGACCTTGGTGCTCTATCACTTAAGCAGTTACTTATGGAGACATTGAGTAGGCGTAGTTTCAAGGAATAGGTGGTAGTGGTTGCTGAAGAATGAGAGTCTTGAATGACAACTATCATCGGCTACCTTTGAGATGGACCTCTACCTGAGGGGTAGTTGAGGCAAGACAAATAAGGTTGAAAGCTCCGAGGTATATGTTAGAAGATAGAGTTTTGTGGCGACGAGGTCACCTCCAGCCACTACTTCGATGTGTCACTATTTACAAAGTAGACTACCTAATAAAGGAAGTTCATGAAGGGGTATGTAGAAGCCATCAAGGGGCTCGATCAATGGAAATAAGGCTCATTCGAGATGGGTATTACTAACCTATAATGTTTAATGATGCCAATAAGTACATCCAAGCTTGCCTTCAATGCCAGAGACACACACTTATTGCCAGAGACATGCACCGATTGCCCACATACCTCAGAAGGAGATGATGTAGATACACAACTCATGCTTGTTTCATAAGTGAGGGATTGATCTTATTTGAACTTTTCCAAAGGCTGTAGGGAAATTATGGTTTCTTATTCTTTCTATTGACTATTTTACAAAGTGGGTTGAAGCAAAGCCTTTGACGAATATGAAGGGGAAGTCAGTAATTGCATTTTTCTGGAAGAACATTATCTGTCGCTTTGATATTCTGAGGGCTATTATAACTGACAATGGGACACAGTTCGCTCATGATCCTTTTAAATGATGGTGCAAAGAGTATGTCAGTGTACCATACCCAGGCGAATGGCCAAGTCGAGGTTACAAACCACACCATTGTTATTGGCATTGGAGCTAGGCTCAAGGGGACCAAAGGAAATTGGATACACGATCTTCCTAGTGTTCTGTGTGCCTGTAGAATAGCCGAGTCCTCTGCTATGGGAGAAATGTTTTATGGATTGGTATATGGCTTTGATATTGTGATTCCTATAGAAATTGTGGCACAAAGTCCGAGAATGATGGCAGTTCCGAAAGGAGATATTAATGGTGATAATTTTCATATGGACCTTGAACTGATGGAAGATAAGCAAGAGTTAGCATCCCTCCTTTTGAACTAGAGGGTTCAAAAGGTCCGGTTTGTCCCAAAAGATCTCATCATGAGGAAAAATGAGAAGAGTCAGTGCGAGCCTGATGGAAAGTTAGCTGGGAATTGGGAATGGCCTTGCAGGGTTGGTGAAGCATACTCGAGAGGTAGCTGTACCCTCAAATATATGAGCGGTTGCCAAGTTCCGAGGCGATGAAACATTGTCAAACTTTGTAGGTATCATCAGCTCTAGTCAAACTTGCTAGGGACCCAAGAGTATGGAAATAGCTTACCAAAGAATAGCTATAGGCAATGACCAATGGATGTCGTGCACTCCATTGAAGGACAGCATCTTGTTTACCCAAATTATTTATCGAGTTATGTATGCACTACGCTACACTTCCAGTAATCATTGTCTCACATTTGTACGCTATGCGCTACGACTGATTGAATAAAACTTGTACGCCATGCTCTAAATTTGAGTTTCAATCCTTTACATAGCACACAAAAAACTGCTATTAATTTCACATGGAAAGTGAGATGCTACCAATTATTTTTACATTGCAAGCGAAACTGATAGTATATTAATAATAATGGGCCTGAGCGCCCCTTTGCTAACCCAAGTCCAAAGAATTAACTTCTAGTTTATACCCCTTGGATAATACCCATTGGGTTAGCCCAAGGAGAAATCCTAGTACTTGCTTCACAACAAAACAAAACACTAGCCCAACCAAATCCTACATGGTTCAAGCAGGTTGGCAATTATAAGAAAAAAGGTAATACTATTCACTCAACTATTCCTAATTTTTGGGGAAATATCTGACTTTATCATCGGAGCCTTTAACCCCGGACACCTATGGGGGCTTTATCTTGCAGATTTCGACCAAGCGGGCTAACAACATATCAGCGGTGGTTCTAAGGCACATCAAGTTGGCACGTCCAGTGGACCGTCAAGTTAGATTGTGAGCTTTGCTATTTATATCCACTTCCACGGCAAGCACATTGCGTAGGAGTAAAAAAGTGAAATGCAGGAACCCATATGCTAGTGAATAAGTAAAATCCCCTTACTGGGGAAAAAGGTCAGGAAAATGAAAAAGATACAGTTTGATTCCAAGTCCTCAAAGCGTTGGTGGCAGTCCTCTTGCTGTAACTGTAGATCAGATCCCGACAACCACCCTAGCGGAGGAATCTCAGCTCGAGGTAGCAAGACCCACCAGGTGATTAGAGATCAGTGCTGAACCATGGGTAGGGATCAGATCCCCTACCTCATAAATTCAAGCATACTAGAAAAGGGAAGAAGTGCCACAGTTCACAAAAGCTTCAATGGATTTTCAAGTTGAAGAGGCCGTTGGAGCTGCTCGAGCAAACTGTGGTAGGAGCCGTGCCACCTTTATCTCACCAAGATCTAGCGCAACTGGCACAGAACCTTAGATCTACTTATTTTCACGTGGATCCACTAATGCTCTACCAAAGGATGATCCAGCAACCAGTTTTGGCTCCACCTTCGATGACCTTTATAATGTAGCTGAGGCTCCAGCTGAAAACTATCCCAAGGGCATCATACCTTATGAACCCAAGGATAGGCACTCAGGATCGACCGCAGGCTACATTTCCATGTTCGAGTCCGACGGTGGCCTATTTTGCACCTGCCTCGTTACCTCTCATGCCAAACCTGGAGATCTCTCACTCGATAGCCTGACCGGTATGGAAGTATCAAGGTTACAAGAGCCAAGCTCATCAATGGCCTCGAGGAGAGATCCCTTTCCATAACCCTTATCTCCCTAGATAATAGTAGTATTACAACACTCTGATGGGAGAACCATGGACTAGTTACATGGCTTCGAATCATATGTACCAGGTCCCCACCATGGATACCTCCCTCATAACAAAACAATACATGGATCCGCGGAAGGGCAGGCATGGAAGCGATTTGAGCGATGCCCTAACAAGGGAGTGAGATTGGTTGATTGGTCCGTCAGGGCAGGTTGCTGCTTCCCCATTTAGCTAGGTGATCATGGCAACTCGGTGGACCACCAATTTAAAGCAACCTGAGGAACTCCCCACCTACAGTGGAGATACGGACCCTTGCGACTTCATACAGACCTTCCTTAGCCTTATGAACTCGAGGGACTTCAACGAGCAGCTGACATGCAAGCTGATAGGGAGTTAGCTTCTGGAAAAAGCTTAGGAGTGGTTTAACAAATTGGGCAAGGGTAATTGCACTGTTATAGAGATTTTGGAAGAGTATTGCTAAGTCAATTCTTCTAAAATAAATGATTCACTAAGACCCTGATCGAACTCTATCAAAGTGAATAGAGGCTGGAAGAGTTTACTGAAGCATTTTACCATCGGTAAGTAGATGAAAGCATTCTCAATGTAATCAACTGCACGAAGGAAGGAGTAATCATAGGCTATATGAATGGGATGACTAACCTCGACCTGTACAAGAAGTTGGTCTCGAAGACTCCAGAAACCATACAGCAACTTCCAGAAGTTATCGAACAGTACTCAAAGATCGAGGAAGCTACCAAAAGGAAGCGAGAAGGAAAAGAATTGCCTGAAGGGATCCTGAACCCTTGGAACAAAGTTCAAAGAGACCAGAGGCTTTGAGATCAAGCTTCGAATGGTATATCCCCTTAACTAAGTCCAGGGCGGAAATACACTCTGTCTATAAAGAGTTGTTCAGAACTCCTTCCCCCATCAAGGACACACATTTGAAGAGAGCCTCAAGAAAATTCTGATATCATCAAAAAGATCATGGCCATGATACAAAATAATTTCAGCACCTAAAGTCTTAGATTGAAAGGTGTGCAAGAGAATGCCACCTTCATGATTGTGTTGCAAAGTCAAAGGAGGGTGACTCCTCAAAGGGTAACAAAGGACGTCGACCCTGGAAACCATACAAACAAAGTTCTGACCAGCGTTCAACTGTGGAACAATAGGGAATAGGCCAAAGCTCGTCCAAGGGATCACAACGGCCTCTAACTGGAGGTCTGAATGGATAGAAACTGGGGGGGAGCTAACAAAGTGATCAACTTTATCAACGATGTTTTGAGCAGTGAATCCTCGAACATAGTCATCAAGGCCTAATCTCGATATATTTCCCCTAGATTGACAGAAGAAGTTTCGACCCGATGAGCCTATATACTTCTCGGAGACAGATATGATACCTAGCCAGACCCCCCATGCAGATCCTATGGTGATCCACGCAATGATTGAAGACTTCTATATGAAAAGGGTTTTCGTGGATGATGGCAGTGAGGGTGGAAGTTATATTTTCCAACTATTTTGATCAACTAGGTTTGAGGCATCATAGCCTAAAAAGAACTACCTCACAGTTTTTGGCTTTACCGAGAAAATGGTGCTCCCTCTAGGCGTGATAACCCTTCCCATTCGTGTTGCAAGCAGATAAAAAGAAGTAACAGTTGAGTGTAGCTTCATTGTTATCGATGCTATATCCCCATAAAACATAATTTTAGGAAGGCACTGGATGTGCTAGAAAGATCCATTGGGCCCCCCTATCACCTAACGATGAAATTCCCTACCAAAAAAGGGATAGAAGTTATTACAGGGATCAGTCAGCAGCTCGAAGCTTCTTGGCAATAGCACTGAAAGAGACAAAGAAAGGGGACTGTGTTTCCTCAGTTCATGGCCAAGTTGGTCCAACTGACACTGAACCTCTCCCCGTTCAATCTTCAGGAACAGTAACTGTGAAAAAGCGGAGGCCGACTGCAATGAAAGAAATGCTAAAAGCCTTGCTCGATGGTTATGAGAATGTATTCTCATAGAGAAACTCCAACTTGACAGTAGTGCCACAGCATTTTATGGTTCACAAGCTAAAAATTGACCCATCTCAGAAGCCTATCAAACAGAAGAGAATGTTGTTTGCCCCTAAATGGGCAGAAGCCATAAAAGAGGAAATTAAGAAACTCCTTCGAGCTGAAGACATCGAATAAGTATTTTATCCAGAATGGCTGGCGAACCCTGTCATAGTACCTAAGCATGACTGTGCTTGGCAAATGTGCATCGACTTTACAGATAACAATAAACACTGCCCCAAAGATAGTTACCCTCTACCATCCATCAACACATTGGTTAATGTAATAGTAGGATACGAAGTGCTCACTTTCTTTGACGCCCATAAAGTCTACAACTAGATACTGATGTCAGGGGAAGATAAGCAAAAGATGTCATTTATCATAGATTTCAGGATGTTTTGCTACAAAAAGATGTCGTTTGGCTTCAAAAATGCAGGAGAACCTTACCAAAGACTAGTGGACAAGCTCTTCAAAAACAAGATTGGGGGAACATGGAAATATACGTAGGAAATATGGTTGTAAAAACTAAGGGTTATGAACAATTACTATCAAATCTGGAAGAAACTTTTAAGAAGCTCTGAGCATCCAACTTGAAGCTAAACCTAGCTAAGTGCGTAATCAAAGTAGGGACTAGAAAGTTTATGGAGTTCATGGTCGCCGAGAGGGGGATAGACTTAAACCTAGAAAAGGTCAAGGCCTGGATGATCATGAAACCCCCTTAAACGGTCAAAGATGTTCAAAGTCTCACCGGATGTTGGCTGCACTCAGACCGTTTCCTCTCTAAAGGCGCCGAGAAACACCTCATATTCTTTGATATGCTTCAAAAGGAAAAAAAATATTAGAATGGATAGAGGAGTGTAAGCAAGCCTTTCGAGACCTAAAAGAGCACTTTGACAGCCTACCGACCCTGATGAAGCTAGAGAAAGGGGAAAATTTGTACATGTACATCTCAGCTTCCCTACTTGGCAATAAGTGCGGTCCTGGTGGAAAAAAAAGAAAGGGCATAGCACCCCATCTATTTTATGACTAGGGCCTTGCATGGGCCTACAACTCAATACACAGCCCTCGAAAGATTAATAATGGCTCTCATCCATGTAGCCAGATGACTTCGGCCATATTTGAAAGTCACAAAATTATTCTAGTTACAAGCCATACAATCAGGCAGGTGCTCCTAAAGCCCGAGGCTTCAGTTTGAATGATGAAATGAACGATTGAGTTAGGAGAACATGATATACAATTTTTCCTAACGAAAGCCATCAAAGGCCATGCCTTGGAGGATTTCATTATGGAAACCACAGAGGTTATCGAAGTCGATGAAAGGAAGGAGTTCGAAGAGACATGGAAACTCTATGTAGATGGATCATCGCACTCAGAGCACAGGAGGTGGGGGTGGGGGTGGGGGAAGCATAGCATGAATACTGATCATCAGCCCCGAGGGAAAAGATTATCCCTACGCACAAAACTTTCACTTTAAAGCTACAAATAATGAAGCTGAGTATGAAGCATTGATCACAGGGCTTTGATTAGTAAAAGAGCTAAACGTCCAAAATCTGGAGGTTTTCAGTGACTACTAGATTGTGGTCCAGTAAGTCAAGAGGGAATACGAGGCTAGGGAAAGGAGCTTGCAATGCTACGTGTAGGGGGTGAAGCCCCTCATCGAGCACTTCCATCACTACACCTTAACAAAAGTCCCTCGAGAAAAGAACCACAGGGCCGATACTTTGAGCATACTGGACTTGTCAGACCTCGACCTATACTCTCAAAGACACCTAATGGTAGAAATGTAGAGCAAGTGTAGCTTTGAAGAGGAAACACTGATGATGGTGAATGAGGTGAACTCGTGGATGACATCAATCAAGAACTATCTTCCCTGAAGATAACTTCCCCGAAGGTACCATTGAAGCAAGGAAGATTAGATTGAAAACTCATAAGTACGTGATCTATGAGGATGTGCTCTATCGACTGAGACATCTACAACAACTTTTTTGATGCGTAGCCCATGAAGCTGATTACCTGATACTCAAGACTCACGAGAGAGTATGAGGAAGCCATTAGGGAGCTTGATTAATAGCAAAGAAACTCCTTCTGGAGAGATACTACTAGCCCAAATGTTAGAAATGCGGAGCAAGTGTAGCTTTGAAGAGGAAACACTGATGATGGTGAATGAGGTGAACTCGTGGATGACACCAATCAAGAACTATCTTCCCGGAAGATAACTTCCCTAAAGGTACCATTGAAGCAAGGAAGATTATATTTAAAGCTCATAAGTTCATGATCCATGAGGATGTGCTCTATCGACTGAGACATCTACAACCACTTCTTTGATGCATAGCCCCCCATGAAGCTGATTACCTGATACTCGAGACTCACGATAGAGTATGCGGAAGCCATCAGGGAGCTTGATCAATAGCAAAGAAACTTCTTATTGAGAGATTATACTAGACCAAATGTTAGATGATGTCAATAATCATATCCAAGCATTCCACTAATGTCAAAAGCATGTTCTAATCACTCACGTTCCCCAGTAAGAAATGATGAAAAATACACAACTCCTGGCCATTCAACAAATGGGGGATCGATCTGGTAGGCCCATTCCCGCAGGCTTCTGAGCACTTCAAATACTTGATCATTTTTGTGGATTACTTATTGAAATGGGCCGAGGCCGAAGCCGAAGCCTTAACCAACATAAAAGGGAAAGTAGTAGTTGTCTTATGATGGAAAAAATCATCTACCGATTCGGAATACCATGAACCATCATAACCGACAATGACACCCAATTTGTTATTGACCCATTTAAAAGCTGGTACATAGAGTACAAGATCCATCAGAAAGTCACTTGTGTGTGCCATTCTCAAGCTAATGGGCAAGTGGAGGTTACCAACAGGACCATTGTCAATGGAATTAGAGCAAGGCTTGAAGGGGTGGGAGGAAATTGGATCAATGAACTTCCTAGTGTGCTTTGGTTGTATCAAACAACAGAATCTTGTACTATGGGCAAAACTCCCTACAACATAGTCTATGGCTTGGAGGAGGTAATCCCAGCCAAGATTGGGATACCCACTTTCAGAATGATCACCATCAGCAACGAACACCAAGAGGTCAATGATGAGCAGCGCCGGATGAACCATGATCTTCTCGAAGAAAAGATGGAGAAAGTATCCCTCAATAAAGAAAAGGTGAAGGAGAGGGTCAAATGATACCATGATCGAAGGGCTAGGAAGATCCAGTTCTCCCCAGAAGACCTCGTGATGAGGAAAAATGAGAAAAGATAGAAAGAGCTTGACAATAAACCAGCTGCAAATTGGGAAGGACCCTACAAGGTTGTCGAAGCACACCCCGGGGGTAGCTACATGCTCGAAACTCTCAAAGGCGAGCTAATCCATAGAATATGGAATGTTTCAAACCTTCAAAGGTATTAATCTTTGAAGTCCCTTAAGATTTGGTCAAGCCAGGGAAAAGCTTACCCGAAAATAATTATAGGCATCGACCAGGACCTTCGACCGGGGAATAGAACACCCCATCCCAAAAGGATGCTATAAGTTGAAGAGGTATCCCTATCTTTTTTATCAATCTATTGAGGAGAACCTTTGTAAATCATTCCAATGTATTCTGCTCACTCAAATATTCTACAATTTAAGAAAGCCGATGCCCATTTTTGAAAAAATGTCACAACAACTTGTAGAAAAAAAAAGTTTAACACCTTACTTGCATTAAAAAATGATGATGATGAATGTCACGATGACTCGAAAAATGAAAAAGGGTCAAACCCCATAAGTACACTCAGAAATTCCACGATGACTTACAAATGAAAAGGGTCAAACCTCATACATACATTCAGAAGTGCCACGATGGCTTACAAATGAAAAGTTCGAACCCCATACATACATTCAGAAATGCCAAGATGGCTTACGAATGAAATGTTTGAATCCTATACATGTACATAAAAATGCCACGATGGCTTACAAACAAGGCCAAGACCCTCATATACATTCAAAAAAGGGACACAACTTACAAGTATCTATCTAAATACTCCCCTACCTACTTCTAAGTTAGGGATTAGGAGGAATACTTATCTAAGGTAGCCAGAGGTGCCTCTACTAATATTTCAAATTTAATGGGTGTTATGGCCATCCAGAAGTCTTTATCTGGGTCAGGTCACTCATCATTTGAGCCTCCGACCCTGATGAGACGTCAAATACATGTATTTTCTGAAGCATTTAACATCTTTTTTGTTATCTTTTTGTTGGAAGATTTCTAGATTTAGGTAGGTTTACATCATAAGGGGTTTAGAGACCATTTTCTGTTTTCGTATCTTAATCCTTCATTTTGCAACCTAGTTTGAGGCTAATGGATTTTTGGTCCTTACAGGCATCTAGATTCCTTTTTTGTGAGCTTAATGTGTAGATTGCTCGCAAGCACTTTGGAGTATTTTATTGAAGGACATTCGCAAGGATGGTAGAAGATTGAAGGCCACGAGTCAAAACGTGGTAGAAGATAAAAGGGTGGGAGAAGGAAGACAAAGTAGCGGAGAAATTGTGATCCGGAAGTTTGAACAAAGTTCTGGGAAAATTCTGAGAAGAACCAACCACTGAGAGCGGTACCATTGGTTTTGTCTTCTCGAGCACTATAAAATTGACTACAAGAACTCTCAAAACGGATCCCGTAGCGATGCAAAGACTGGCCGGCCGACCGGCCAGGTGAAGACGCGCACGCCCGACGCGCCCCAGCGCTTAACCGCGCGCACCCAGTACACCATTCTTGACACAAACCATGCCAAACCTAAACGGTCCGTGTGGACGGTTCTGCCCAGACTATTTTTCTCACCAACTTTTGTACTATAAATACCCCTTTCTTATCTTCATTCCATAACTTCTCTTGGCCAAAAATAGCTCTCCAAAAACCCTAGAATTCCATTTTTCTTCTTCTTTTCTTCTTTCTTTTCTTAGCTTTTGTAGATTAGTTATGGGTTGTTGTTGTTTATCTTAGTTAACTCCTTGGGAGCATTGGATTGAAGCTTCCAAACTAATGTAGTAAGAACCTCTATTTCACTCTTTCTTGAAGCA
>JAULKL010333407.1:0-16428 GCA_032355745.1 Rubia rechingeri
TTCGGGATGGGCGGCCGCGGCTGCGGGGTTCATGCTGGGCAATGACTTGTTGATTATCACAGGCGCGCTGGTGGGATCATCGGGCGCGATTCTTTCGATCATCATGTGCCGTGCGATGAACCGGTCCATATTGAATGTGGTCTTCGGCGGCTTCGGCACGGGCGATGGGGGCGCTGCGCCGGCTGTTGATGGCGAAGAGCAGGGCGAGGTGCAGGAGACGAGCGCTGATGAGCTTGCCGAAGTGCTGCGGCAGTCGGACAGTGTGATCATCGTGCCGGGGTACGGCATGGCGGTGGCGCGGGCGCAGCATCTGGTGCATGATTTCGAGCAGACGCTGCGGGATCGCGGGATGCGGGTGCGCTATGCGATTCATCCGGTGGCGGGCAGGCTTCCCGGGCATATGAACGTGCTGCTGGCGGAGGCGGGGGTGTCGTATGACATCGTTGAGGAGATGGATGAGATCAACGATGATTTTCCGGAGACGGATGTGGTGCTGGTGATCGGGGCGAATGACATCGTCAATCCGAGCGCCTTGTCGGATGAAAGCTCGCCGATCTACGGGATGCCGGTCTTGGAGGCTTGGAAGGCGAAGCAGGTGGTGATCTTCAAGCGCGGGATGGCGACGGGATATGCGGGTGTGGATAACCCGCTCTTCTTCTATGAGAACGCGCGCATGCTGTTTGGCGACGCGAAATCGAGCATGGAGGCGCTTGTGGAGCGCGTGCGTCAGGGATGATGCGGCGGCGCGATTGAGAAAGCGCTTGCATGTTGACGAGAACGCGGGAACAATAATTGCGGATCTGCGCTTTTGCTTTCTGCGTTCCTGATGGACACTGATTCACGATGGACGCATTGCTGCTGGTTCTTGGCGTTGGCGCAGCGCTGCTGATTGCGTATTTCACTTACGGCCGCTGGGTGAGCAGGCGCGTCTTCGGGCTCCGAGAAGACGCGCCCACCCCGGCCGTTGTTCATGAAGATGGCCGGGACTACTGCCCGACGAAGCGCAGCGTCGTCTTCGGGCATCACTTCACATCGATTGCGGGAACGGGTCCCATCGTGGGTCCGGCGATCGCGGTGATCTGGGGCTGGGTTCCGGCGGTGCTTTGGGTGTTGATCGGTTCGATCTTCATCGGCGCAGTGCATGATCTGGGCTCGCGGGTTGTTTCGCTGCGCAACAAGGGGCGAAGCATCGGCGATATCGCGGGGGATCTGCTGGGCCCGCGCGTGCGCGCGATTTTTCTCGGCGTATTGATCATGGGCTTGTGGATCGTGCTTGCGATCTTCGGGCTGGTGATCGCTTCGGTGATGAAGATGTATCCGGGTTCGATCACGCCGATCCTTGTGCAGATTCCGCTGGCGATCGGGATTGGCCTCTTAGCGCATCGCAAGGGGAAGTCGATCTTCGTACCGTCGGTGATTGCGCTTGTGCTGATGTATGTGAGCGTGATCTACGGCAATGTGTGGCCGCTGAGCGTGTTCAATGAGGTGGCGGCCGATCAGCCGCTGATCGTGTGGGTGGGGGCGCTGCTGGCGTATGCGTATGTCGCCAGTGTGCTGCCGGTGTGGACGCTGTTGCAGCCAAGGGATTACATCAATGCGCTGCAACTGATTTCGTGTCTGGGCCTGCTGGTGATGGGGCTGATCGTCGCGGCTTTCGCCGGCGGCATCGGGCAGACGGTGGTTCCGGAGGAAGTGGAGCGGCTGCCACTGGAGATTGTGGCGCCGGCGTGGAATCCGGATCCGGCGGGGGCGCCGCCGATGATTCCGATTCTGTTCATCACGATCGCATGCGGGGCTATTTCGGGGTTTCACTGTCTGGTGGCTTCGGGGACGACGAGCAAGCAGGTGTCGTGTGAGCGCGATGCGCGAGTGGTTGGGTATGGCTCGATGTTGACGGAGGGGTTTTTGGCGACGCTGGTGATTGCGGCGTGTGTGGCGGGGTTGGGGCTGGGGGTTATCAAGTCACCTGATCGAGTTGGAGGAGGGGGTTACTACATCAGCCTTCCCGGAGGAGAAGTTCAACTTGCGGAAGACGAAAGCAACGACGAGTGGGCAACCTGGGTTGATGAGAATCCAGGATGGGAACTCGTGCTCTTTCGTCCGGGGCAGCGCATCGAATTGACAAGAGGGATGGTCCGACTGAACCCGAGGCTCGTGCTGCCGGTCGATGACCCTTACAGACCTTTCAGTGACTGGGATTCGGTGATCCATAGTGTGCCGGCCGGATTGCAACTCACCGGCAATCTCGCTTTTTCGAAGCAATACGAATCCTGGTCGGCCGCAGGTTCGCTTGGTTCGATGGTCGGGGCGTTCGTCACCGGCGCGGCAAACCTCATTCGCTCTCTCGGCATTCCGATGGACATCGCTCTTGCGCTGATGGGCGTCTTCGTCGCATCATTCGCGGCGACGACGATGGATACGGCGTGTCGGTTGCAGCGTTATGTGATTCAGGAGCTTTCTCGCACGTTCCTGCCGCCGGCGGCGGGGCGCAGTTGCGCCGGTTGCGGGTATGACCTTTCGGGGCTGGCGATCGGGATGACGTGTCCGGAGTGTGGTTCCGGAGCGCCGCCGGTGGATGGGAGCCTGGCGCTGAAGGCTCAACGGGCGGAGGCCTCGGCGCTGAATCCATTCAGGTGGCTTTCAACGACGCATGGGGCGACGCTGTTTGCCGTGGTGACGGCGGCTGCGCTGGCGTGCATTCCCGCGCCGGGGCAGTCGTTCAGTCTGACGAGCGCGGGGCAGGGGGGATTGATCCTGTGGCCGCTGTTTGGGGCGACGAATCAGATTCTGGCGGGGCTTGCGTTTCTGGTGATCAGCGCGTGGCTGATTGCGACGAAGCGGCCAACGTGGTTCATCATTGTGCCGACGATATTGATGATCGTGCTTCCCGCGTGGGCGCTGGTGTGGCAGGCGTTTGTCGGGGATGAGCACACGGCGTCGTGGCTGAGCGCGGGGAACTGGGTGCTGGTGTCGGTGGCGGTGCTGACGCTGCTCCTGGAGGCGTGGCTTGTTGTTGAAGTGGTCGTGCGGATGGGGCGCGGGATTCCAACGATTGATGATGTGATGTTGGCGGACTCCAATTGACAACCCCTCCCGTTCAACTGTTGAACGAGAGGGGCTGAGGAAAGATCGGCCAGTCACATCATGCTGCGCGGGTCAAATCACTGATGCATGACGTGCTTGGTGGGATCGAGGTTCGGCATTGCGTGGCCCATGCCGCTGAAGGGGAATGCGTCCGGAGCGCAGGGGCCCCAGTTGCCGAGCATGATGGCGAGGTCGCCGGCGCCGATGCCGGGGTTGCCATCGAGATCGAGCGTGGGATCGCCGCCGGGTCCCCAGTTGCCCAGGAGCTGTGCGAGGTCGGAGGCGCCGACATTGCCGTCGCCATCGAGGTCGGCGGGGCAGGGGTTGGTCGGGAAGAGAACGGGGCGTGCGAACGATCTGGCGTTGTTCTCGAAGGCGATGAGCGCGACGAGTTCACCTTCATTGAGCGGACGCAGCAGGGGGATCGGCAGTTCGACTGAGACGCCCTGACCGATGGCGCCGCCGAGGGGCTCGATCGGGATGCCGACGAGATCCATGGCCCAGAGTTCGACCTGCACACCGATGGGCGCGTAGCCGGTGACGAGTGTGTCGCCGGGCAGCGTGGGCTGCTCACCAAAGGTGGGCTGGATCGGGATGAAGGGATCGACGGGCAGTTCGAGCTGGATTTCGAAGAAGTTGTCCGGCGTGGGATCCTCGAGGAAGAAGAGATCGCCGTTGTCCGGGAGGACGGGGCCGAAGTTGTCCTTGAGGGGGTAGCCGATGATGGTCGGCACGGGTGCGCCGGGATGGAACGCGAAGTGCGTGTAGTCCCGCATGATGGGGTTGGGGTTGTTGACGGGCGGTCCGAGCTGATCGGGCAGGCCGTCGCCATTTGAATCGAAGAAGTTGAAGATCTGCGTCGCGAAGGCGTCGTAGATGAAGAACTGATCGCTCTGCGGATCATGGATGATCTGCATGTTGTCCTGCAGCTGCGGATGACCGGAGAAGAGGACCTGCTTGGTCGCCTGCTCGAAGAAGAGATCGCCATCGGTGTCTTCGTAGACCTGCAGCTCGCCGAAGCCGAAGGCGTCTTCGCCAACGACCAGGAGGCGACGCTGCGTGCCATCGATGCGAACGTGGAAGTCGCGGATGTCGATGCCCGTGTTGATGTCAGGGCCGTCGAGATCTTCGAGACCGGAGAACTGCGTGATGGTCTGCGGCGGGGCGATGGCGACGAAGCTGGGATGATCGAGCCAGCCGATGTAGCGCTTCCATGCCGCATCGTTGAGCTTCATTTCGAGGGCCATCTTGTCGCCATCCATGAGGAAGTCGCAGAATGCCATCTTGGCTTCTTCGTAGCAGGCCTTCACTTCGCCATTCCAATTGGCGTAGTGCTCCATGTGCCTCTTGAGCTTGGCGGCTTCGGCGTCGCGTGTCGCCTTGGGCATGACCATGCGGAGTGATTCGAGGACGGCCTTGGTGGCGTCGTCGATGTCTGCCGGCAGCGGCTTGGTGGGGTCATAGCTGTCGGGATCGCAGAGGACCATCTTCATGTTGTTTTCCCAGTCCTGGCCGCCGCCGTGCGCTTCGATCTCGTTGCAGGCGTAGGTCTTGCCGAGCGCGGCTTTGCGCTGGGCGTCGGTGGGGGCCGGGATGCCGGTGAGATCCGGCTTGTAGAGTTGCCCGGCGTGCGTGGTCTCATGGCGGATGAACTCCGCGAGGATGAGCATGCGCGAGTCGTGGCAGGGGATGTCGCAGGTAGGATGTAGTCGATATTGAGCAGGATCTGCTCGCTGGTGCGCTTCTTTGCGACGCAATCGGCTTCATCTGAAGCGCGATCGATATCGACGGTGGCGCCGACGGTCATGCCCCAGCCGACGCAGATGTTGCCGGCCTTGGCCTGATCGAGAATCCACTTGGAGCACGCTTCGTCATCAATCATGCCCGCGGCGAGCATGGCGGCCTTCTTGGCGTTTTCGCGGATGCAGTCGACTTTCGCCCATGCGTCGGCGGCGTCGGTGAGGCCGAGACCCTTGTCGCATGCGTAGCGTGTGTCGCCGCTGCCGGCCGGCTTCATGAGCTGGTCGACGAGTTTCTGGACTTCCATCTTCTGCTCGTCGGTGAGCGGCTTGAGTGTGCCGTCATCGTTGCATTCGATGGGTCCGATCTTGAGTCCCTTGGCGCCCCAGGCGTCGAAGCCTGCGAAGGCGGCCTGACCGATGGCCAGTGCGCCGAGCGCGAGCGTGTTTCGCAGCCATCTGCACATTCGATTGTTTTCAGTCCTTCTCAGCATGATGTTTTGCCCTTTCCTCAGGTCCCTTGCCGTGTTTCGCGAGCCGGGACCATCCCGGGGATTCGCGATTGGCTCGGGGCCTATCTCCCAAGCGGCGCAAGGGCGGCAAACCGGCGCGGTTTGAGGGCGCCGGAGGGCAAAAAGTGGTGTTTTTGAGGGAAAGTCCGGAAATGATCTGAGAGATCAGCGGGAGTGGCCGCATTCGGGGCAGGGGGCGTATGGATCGAGTCCGGTCATGTCGTAGCCGCAATTCGGGCAGCCGTCCTGGCGTTTTCGCCTGAATCGGATGAATGTCGGCGCGAAGAGCGTAAGCGTCACGAGGGCGAGCACGGCGCCTGTTGCGATCATGGCGCCGCCGCGCCAGGCGTAGACGCTCGCTCGCGCGGGCTCAGTCTGAATGCCGAGCACCCATGCCCCGTGGTTCATGCATATGGCGAACGATGTGGCCGAGATCACGGGAATCGCCGGCGGTGCGGCCTTGAACTTGTGCACGTTTTCCGGGTCGTGGCAAGCGATGCGGGCTTTCTCGAAGCCGAGCGCCAGCGCTTCGACACGCCCGAATCCGCCTTGTCCCCATGCCCAGCGGTTCTTGCTCAGACCGAACGGCGAGTACGCAGGATCTTCCTTCGCGATGATCATGGGGACTTCGGATTGGCGCCTATGGTCGTGCCAACCGACGATCGTATAGACCTTGGGTTTGGAGGTGAGTCGGTCTGCAGCAGTCTTATCGATGGGATCGAGCTTGAACGCCATCGAAGGCGGGGGATTGAGCGGCGCGAGTCGAAGCGGTGGACCGAAAGAACTAGCGATCAGCGCTATTCCACCCATGAGCGGCAGCAGGACAGAGAGTGCGCCGATGAGGCAGGCGAGCCACAGCATAGCGCGGCGTCTGCGGCTTCCCGGGAAACGAGTTGTTTTCGTCGTGCGCGCCATGTGATTCAGCGGGGCTGGCCGCATTCGGGGCAGGGCGTTTCGGTATCGATGCCTGACAAGTCATAGGCGCACGTCGGGCAGCGGCCGCGGCGTGTGCGCCGGATTCGGATGAGCATTGGGGCGCACAGGGCGAGCGCGATGGGGGCGAGCGCGGCGCCGGTGGCGAGCATGGGGCCGCCGCGCCAGGCGTATACTCGCGCTCGTGCGGGTTCAACCTGGATGCCAAGGACCCATGCGTCATGGTTGATGCACAGGGCAAACGTGGACGCTTGCAATACACTTCTCGCCGGAGGCTTGGCAACCAGCCAATGCCCGTTCTCCAAGTCGTAACACGCAACTCGAGTCGTTTCGAAACCGAGGGGTAAGCGTTTGACCATGGAGAATCCTCCCGAAGTCAACACCCAGTCGGCAACGCCCAGATCAGCGTTCGCCTTGTCCTCACGGGACGTCAAATCGAGCATGTCGCCTTTGCATGGCGTATCGCTCCAGTACTTGCTTGAGTACGTGAAGTTCTTGTAGACGATCTTCCTTGATTCCCAATCCTCGAATGGTGGGATGCGTGGTGAGAGTTTGTACGCATCTGAGGGCGAAGGGCTGAGAAGCAGTGAGCGGCCTGATGGATCGGGCGGGACGACGAACGCAGCGACGCTCATCGACAGCAGGAACACTGAAACAGCGCCAAGCAGGCAGCCGAGCGTCAGCATCGCACGGCGTCTTGTCGTCTTCAGCGTCGCCATGTGGTTGATTGTCTGCGCGAGCGAGTCGCGGCGCCAAGAAAATCAGCGGGAGTGGCCGCATTCGGGGCAGGGGGTCGTGAGATCGAGTCCTGACATGTCGTAGCCGCATTGTGTGCAGCGGCCGGTGCGGTTTCGCAGGCGATGTTTGAGCGCGGGGCCGGCGAGGAGGAGTGTCACGAGGACGAGCACGGCGGCGAATCCCAGCATGCCTGCGCCGGTCCAGGAGATGACGATCGCCTTGCGCGGGCCGGTCTGCACGCCGAGGATCCAGGCGGATTGTGTGGCGCGCAGGAGGACGCCGCGGCTGGATGTGCGGGTGGTGGCGCCGGTGCGCGTTCCGATCTCCTGCGGCCCGGAGGATGGCCCGACGGTGACTCGCGCTGTGTCTATGCCGAAGCGGTAACTGGTAGTGATGCGTGTGATGAACTTGCCCGTGGCAGGCAGAAAGAACTTGCCGTCGGCGCTTCGTGTCGTTGATGCGCCGTTCGTTCCGCTTTGTGCAGGCATATTGGGCGGCGCGTCGTAGAGGCTGATGACGTCAGCGGGCGGGGCGCCGGCGAGGCGGGGGCCGGTGGTTGGGGCGGCGAGTTCGATGATGATGGCGGCTGCGCCGAAGAGCGCACAGAAAAGGGCCGCGCCTGCTGTCAGCAGGGCGGCCCAGGTCATGAGTCGGTGGGAAGACTTTCGCGGCTGGGATGTCCTCATCCTTCGCGGCATACGAAGGACGATACTCCGTCTACAGCTTGAGCGCCGCGAGGGAGGCCAGATCGCTTCGCTCGCTCTTGCTCAGTGTGACGTGGCCGACGATGCCTTCGTTGCGCATGCGTTCGATGACGTTGCTGAGGCCGTTGGAGGAGGCGTCGAGGTAGGGGTTGTCGATCTGCTCGATGTCGCCTGTGAGGATGAGCTTGGTGCCTTCGCCGACGCGACTGACGATAGTCTTCACCTCGTGCGGCGAGAGGTTCTGGGCTTCATCGACGATCATGAACTGATGCGGGATGGAGCGGCCTCGGATGTAGGTGAGGGGCTCGAGGATGAGGCGGCCATCGGCGAGGAGCTTTTCGATGCGCTGCTCCGTCGTCTTGGAATCGGCCTGCTCGATGAAGGAGCCTCTTGTTGAGAGGAGGTAGTCGAGGTTGTCGAAAATGGGCTGCATCCACGCGGCGAGCTTTTCATCCTTGTCGCCGGGAAGGAAGCCGATGTCGCGGCCCATGGGCATGATGGGTCGGGCGACGAGGAGGCGATCGTAGCGCTCCTCCTGGAAGACCTTGTACATGCCTGCGGCCATGGCGAGCAAGGTCTTGCCCGTGCCGGCGCCGCCGGTGAGCGTGATGAGTCGCACTTCATCATCGAGCAGCAGATCGAGGGCCATGGTCTGCTGGATGTTGCGCGGCATGACGCCGAAGATCGGCTTGCGCGATCCGGTGACGACGATGACATGATCGGTGTCCGACACGCGCCGGGCGAGGCCGGAGTGGGACTCATCCAGCGCATCGCGCATGAGGACGAACTGGTTTGAATCCAGCTCGCGTTCGACGGTGCGGTGATCGGGCGTTTCAAACTTCATGTATTCGCGGAAGCGCTCGATGGGCAGCATGCGCTGCTCGTAGAGCTCGTCGATGAGATCGCCGGGCGGCTCGATGGTGAGGTAGCCGGAGTAGAGCGCATCGGGATCGATCTTCTGATGTTCGTAATCTTCGGCGCGGATGCCGAGGGAGTCGGCCTTGATGCGCGCGTTGATGTCCTTGGAGACGAAGACGGTGGTGGCGCCTTCGCGCTGCAGTTCGTATGCCACTGCGATGATGCGATTGTCCGGCGTGTCCACGCGGATGGCGTGGGGCCGGTCGATTTCGGAGACTTCGATACGAACGACGCCGGAGCGATCCTCGGCGCCCTCCTCGCCCCATGGGACGCCTCGGAAGAGGGGGCCCTTCTTTCGCAGATCGTCAAGATGTCGGATACATCGGCGCGCGTTTCGCGCGATGTCATCGTTGCCCTTCTTGAATCGATCGAGTTCTTCAAGGACGGCGAACGGCACGATGACCGTGTTGTCCTTGAAGGCGAAGAGGGCGTCCGCGTCGTGCAGAAGGACATTCGTATCGAGGACGAAGTTCTTCAGTCGGGGTTGCGCTGCGCTCTGGGGAGGAGCAGTTCCTCCGGCCGTGGCGAGCCCGCCATCTTTCTTTGCGTTCAAGCGGTTTCCTCCAGATGGGAGGGGCCTGAAGCTGCGCTTCCTGATGGGCCTCTCCCTATGGAAGAGTATCGGCGGGGGACGCCCGGGCAAGCCAGACTCCGCCATGGTTATTGGGGGGTTGGCGCCCAGATAAGGGCGGCCGGGACGGGTCAGATGGGCTTTGCGGGCGGGGGCTCTGCGGGTCCGCGTCTGTTCATTATGATTCGTTTGCGCGATCCTGATCTTGTCCCGTTCTCGTGAATCTTCGGAGGCATGTGTGCGAGTTTCAGAACTGATCGAGGCGCTGGAGCGCATTGCTCCGCCGGAGTATGCGGAGGAGTGGGACAACGTCGGGCTGCTGGTCGGGGATCCCTCATCGAAGGTGAGCGGGCCGACGCTGCTGACGATTGATTTCACTGAGGATGTGCTTGCCGAGGCGCTGTCGATGGATGCGGGATGCGTGGTGGCGTATCACCCGCCGCTCTTTCATGCGCGCAAGCGGATCACGACGGATGATGCGCCGGGGCGTGTGCTGCTGGGGGCGATCGGGGCGGGGATCAACGTGTACTCGCCGCACACGGCGATTGATGCGGCGCCGGGCGGCGTGACGGACTGGCTGTGCGATCTGCTGGCGCCGGAGGATGCTGATGTTGGAAGCTCGATCGGCGATCGGCGCGCCTTGACGGCGCGTACGGCCTTGTCTCCATCACAGACGCACAAGATCGTGATCTATACGCCTGCCGAGCATGCGGGAAAGCTACGCGATGCGCTGGCTTCGATCGGGGCGGGGCACATCGGCGCGTACGAATTGTGCTCCTTTTCGATTCCCGGCGAGGGAACGTTTCACGCGCCGGATTCGGCGACACCTGCCGTGGGTCAGACGAACAAGCTGGAGCGCGTGCAGGAGGTGCGCCTGGAGATGGTGTGTCCGGGGCGGGCGCTGGGGCTGGCGGGGGAGATGATTCGGCAGTTCCATCCGTATGAAGAGCCGGCGTGGGATGTGTATCCGCTGGCGCCGAAGCCGGAGCGCTCGATCGGCGCCGGGCGGCGCGTGACGCTGGATCGGCCCGCAGGTGTGGAGGAGCTGGCGCAGCGGATGAAGGCGCGGCTGGGTGTTGATGCGATCAAGGTCGCCAAGGCGAATCAGGCGCCGATTGAGCGCGTGGGGTTGTGCCCCGGCGCGGGGGCGAGTTTGCTGGATGCGGCCATCGCCGAGGACTGCTCGCTCTTTATCACGGGTGAGATGCGTCATCACGAAGCGCTTGCAGCACTTGCGCGCGGATGCTCAGTGATGCTGGCGGGGCATACGAATACGGAGCGCGGATATCTGCCGATTCTGGCGGAGCGCATCAACGACACCTGCGCCAAGGCGAAGGCCGTGGTCAGCGCGAAGGATCGCTCGCCCTTCCGTACGCTTTAGAGTTCAGTCGTCGAGCACGAACTTGCGTTCGTGGTAGAGCTTGTCGAGTCGTTCGGACATGGGTTCGACATCGCCGAGGCGCTTGCCGCAGCCGATGAGCAGATCGATGAGGCCGTGGTAATCGCTGACGGAGATGTACTCCGGCGCGATCTGCGCTGAGACATTGGTCTCGTTGGCCTGCACGGCGGGCTGGACGCGATCGAGTTCGGCCATGTTGTGATAGTTGCCCAGCGGGAGGCAGACGCAGGTGGCTTCGTAGCCCCAGGCGCAGTAGGCGCTGGCTTCACAGGCGCCGCCGGCCATGAGTTTGCGCTGCCATTTGAAGTCGGGAATGGGCGCGTTCTCACCTTCGCCGGGATTCTTCTCGTCGACGTTGCCGAGTTTTTCGGCGACCTTGCTGACGGCGCGCGTGAGCGGCGGGCTGAAGATGGACATGCGATCGCCGACGCGAACGATGGGGCCGCCGCCGATGGGGGAGTCGACGAAACTGCGGGAGTTCTCAAGCGCGATCACACGGGCGTCACGCGGCATCGTCTCATCGCGACAGGCGGCGATGGCGCCGATGAAGCCGACTTCCTCGGCGAGGGTGAAGAGAAGGCGCGTGTCGGCTGTCGCGTCATCGTCGCGGGAAAGTTCATCGAGTGCTGCCAGCGCGGCCGCGACGGTGGTGAGATCATCACACGCGGGCGCTTCAAGGATGCCATCAATGATGCGCGACGGCGGCAGATCCCAGGTTGCGAAGTCGTCGACGGCGATCTCCTGCGAGCGATCGTCGCCCGTCAGTTCGATCACACATTCGCGAAAGAGGCGCTCGGGAGGCGCGGCGGGTTTGGATTCGAGGATGCGTCCTGTGGCGCTGTCGCCTTCAGCGAGATGAAATCGCACGCGGCCATCGTTGAAGTAGGGCGCCATAACGCCGCCACGGAAGGCGCAGACAATCGTCGTGGGCGTAAGCACCTGTTCGACGACGAAGGCGGGATGATCGAGATGGGCGGTGAAATAGAGGGGGGCGCCGCCGAGGGAACTGAGGCGTTTGCTGGAAAGCGTGAGATTGCCTGCGGCGTCTGTCGTAAGCGTGATGTCATCGCGCTGGGCGGCCCAGTCTTCGATCCATGCGATGACGCGGCCTTCCCTGCCGGTGGCGGTGGGAATGCTCGTGATCTCCATGAGCCACTGCTCGTGTGTCTGCCGCGCGGCGGGATCGGGACTCATGCGGACAGACTATCAGCGCCGCGGGCGATTAGCCGGGGATGATGTGATCGCGCCGGATGACGAGGATGATCGCGGACGCGACGAGGACGGCGACGGCGAGCATCCACATGCCGCCGAGATCGCCGGACCAGCCGAGCACCGTGGCATGCGCCGCCAGTGCGCCGACCATGAGCCCGGCGGCAAGAAGGGCGCCGAATGCCGCGAACTTCGGGAGCAGCAGCAGCAGGGCGGTGATGGCTTCCAGAGCGCCGATGACGATGACTGCGGCCATGCCTCCGGGAAGTTCGGCTGCAAGCTCACTGGCGCCACCGATCAGCTTCGTGAGGGCGGCCATGATGAGCACGCCGACTGCAAAAACCTGCGCCAGCCAGACAACGATCGTTGTGGGGTTGATGGCAGGATTGTTCGCATCGGTTGGCGTCGCAGGATCACTCTGCGGCGATTCGGTCATGGTCTGGTGTCCTCCAAAGCGGGGCACACTTCCATTGCCGCCGCGAGGCGCGATCTGGCGCCTGATTTCGACATCGGACGAATCGATCCGAGGCATCGCTTATTCCGGACGATTCGAAGCATGCGGCGTCCATTCCGGCTGGCGGCGGCGCGTGCGATCGGCCAGAATCAGCGTCCCATGATTTTCAGGAAGTCCGTTGGGAGCAAGCAATGATCCGATGCGTGTCCGTCGTCGTCCTCTCTCTGATCTCGATGTGCGTTCTGTTGACGGGATGCGCCGAGACATCGGAGCGATCGTCCGTTGCGAGCGCGTCGCCGAATCCGAATCCGACACCGGCGCCGCAGCGCGCCGCGATGGATATCGAGTTCGAAGATGAGGACGAGGCGTCATTTGATTACTTCGGCGGGCTGCGCTTCAACCCGATGGTTCCGTCGCCGGCGGATGTGCTTGGCTACGCCATCGGCGAGCAGTTCACGCGGCACAGCGATGTTGTTGACTATCTGACGACGCTTGCCGAGTCATCCGATCGCGTGGTCTATCGCGAATACGGGCGCACGTTTGAGGATCGAAAGCTGACGTATCTGACGATCAGCGCGCCGGAGAATCTTGAGCGCCTCGATGAGATTCTCGCGGCCAACCGGGCGCTTGCTGATCCTGAGATTCTGCCCGATCGACGCGCGCGAGAGATCATCGCGACGAATCCGGCGATTGTGTGGTTCAGCTACAACGTGCATGGCAATGAGGCGTCGTGCACGGAGTCGGCGATGCAGATGGCATATACGCTTGCCGCGGCGCTGAATGTTGAAATCGAAGAGTTGCTTGAGGATCTGGTGATCATCATCGATCCGGCACTGAATCCGGATGGACGGGCGCGATATGTGAACTTCTATCGCGGCGCGATGGCGGCATCGGGGCCGAATCCTTCGCCGGCGGCGGCTGAGCATTACGAGCCCTGGCCGGGCGGGCGCACGAATCACTATTACGTCGATTTGAATCGCGACTGGATCTGGCTGACACAGCCGGAATCACAGGCGCGGATCAAGGTGTATCGCGATGTGCTGCCGCAGCTTCATATTGACTATCACGAGCAGGGTCATCATTCGCCTTACTTCTTCGGCGCCGGCGATGATCCTTACAACCAGAACATTCCGGCGGAGACGCGGGAGTGGGTGGATCGCTACGGCGAGGCGAACGCGCATGTCTTCGATCGCGAGGGGCTGGTGTACGCCACGCGGGAGCGCTTTGACTATCTGTATCCGGGGTACGGCAAGGTGCTGCCGACGTATCACGGCGCCGTCGGCATGTTGTGCGAGAAGAGCGGGCATGGCTTCGCCGGGCTGGCGGTGGAGCTTGATGACCAGAGCGATCTGACGCTGGAAGAGCGCGCGTATCACCATTTTCTGACGGGCATGAGTTATCTGGAGACGACACGGGAGTTGCGCGCCGAGCAGCTTGATCGATTCCAGCGTTTCTTTGCTGAGTCGATGGAGCCTCGTGAGGGCACGCCGCAGGCATTTGTGATCAGTGCGAACAATGATCGTGCGCTGCTGGAGAAAGTGTGGACGATGTGCGAGGCGCATGGGATCCGCATTGATGAGGCGACGGGCGATGTTGCGCTTGCCGGTGCGATGGATCTGTGGACGGGCGCAGCGCCGGAGGTGAGCGCAGCGCCGGCGGGTTCGTGGATCATCCGGACGGATCAGCCGATGGGGCGCCTGGCGGCCGCGGCGTTTGAGCGCTCGCCGATCGTGACGGATCACGAGACGTATGACATCACGGGCTGGTCGGCGCCGGTTGTCTTCGGCATGGAGGCGTGGTCGTTTGAGCGTGCGCCGGGCGTGCGGTCGCAGGTGTTGGAGTCGTACGATCCGGCGCCTGCGGAGGTGGCCGGTGAAGGCGATGTGGCGATCGTCGTGGATTCATCGCAGTGGCTCTTCCCGGTTGGGGTGGGCGTGGCGATGAAGCATGAGCTTGCGATGCGCAAGGCGGGGCATGGTTTTTCGATTGATGGCGAGGAGTATGCCGCGGGAAGCCTGATTATTTATGCGAAGCGAAACAAGGAGCGCGATCTGGATGCGGCGCTGGATGAGATGCTGGCGGCAGGGCTTGATGCGCGACGGGTCCAGTCAGGACTGACTGAGCGCGGGCATGTGCTGGGCGTCAATGACAACTGGCATATGGAGCTTCCCAAGGTGGCGCTGCTGCGCGGGGATCCGCTGAATCCATATTGCTACGGGCAGACGTGGCACACGATCGATCAGGCGCTGCCGATTCCGTATACGGCGCTGAACATCCTGGAAGTGAATAGGTCGACGCTGGCGGAGTTCAATGTCGTCGTCATACCGGATACGTGGGGGAATCTTGATCGCTGGCTGGGCGACAGGGGCACGGAGGCGCTGACGGCATGGGTGAAGGATGGCGGCGTTGTCGTGACGCTGGCCGGCGCTTCGGAATGGGCGGAGGAAACGCTGCTCGATCTTGATGCGGAAGATGAGGATGGCGAAAAGAAGGCGGATGCCGAGGATGAGGATGAAGAACTGAAGCGGCCGCCGCTGAATGAACTTTCATGGGATGAACGTGAGCAGCGCGATGTTGAAGACAACATTCCCGGCGCGCTGCTCGCCGCGACGATTGATACGACGCATCCGCTGGCCGGCGGGCTGAGCGAGCGGGCGCCTGTGCTCAAGCGGGGCGATCGCATGCTGCGCGTCGAGGATGACACGTATGTGCTGGTTCGATTCAACGATGAAGAATCGCTGGTGATCGGCGGCGTGATCTCCGAGCGGAATCGCAAGCGTCTTGCAGGCACTCCGGCAGTGACGCATCACTCGCTGGGCGCGGGCGATGTGATCTGCTTCTCGGATGATCCGACGGTGCGCGGTTTTCTCTACAGCCCGATGCGTCTGCTGATGAATGTGATTGTTTTCAGTCCGAGTCTGTAGCCGCGATCCACTCGTCGACGCGGGTTTCAAGGACGCTGAGCGGAATGGCGCCGGCGCCGAGGACGACATCGTGGAAGTCGCGAATATCGAAGCGATCGCCGAGGGTCTCTTCGGCGCGGGCGCGCAGCTCGCGGATCTTCATCTCGCCGATCTTGTAGCCCAGCGCCTGGCCGGGCCAGGAGATGTAGCGATCGACTTCGCTGATGATGTTCGCTTCGGAGAGCGCGCTGTTGGCGAGCATGTAATCGATGGCCTGATCGCGCGTCCAGCCGAAAGCGTGGATGCCGGTGTCGACGACGAGTCGCAGGGCGCGCCACATTTCAAATGACAGGCGGCCGAAGTTGTCATAGGGGTCGGAGTACATGCCCAGTGAGCCGGCCTCGCCGCCGACTTCCAGGCCGAGGCGCTCGGCATAGAGCGCCCAGCCTTCGACGTATGCCGTGTAGCCGAGCGTGGTGCGCCATTCATGGACGCCCTGATCGGCAAGCTCCTGCGCGATGGCGGTCTGCAGATGATGGCCGGGCACGGCTTCATGCAGGGTCAGCGGCACCATGTCGTATTTGGGGCGCTGATCGAGCTTGGTGACATTGGCGACGAATGTGCCGGAGACGCCGTTGGCCATGGAGCCGGGATAGTAGTACGCCGTCGGGGCAGCTTCTGACATGAAGTGCGGCATGGCGCGCACGCCCCACGGCAGTTCAGGCAGCGTGCCGAAGAGGATGGGCAGTTCGGCGTCCATACGCTTGCCGATGTCGCGATAGCCGGCGAGCAGCGATTCGGGATCGTCGTAGTAGAAGCGAGGATCGGTGCGCAGGAACTCGATGAAGGCCTGGAGCAGCGCTTCGCCTTCGTAGCGATCCTTGTAGGGATAGTCCGTCTGGGCGATGACTTCGAGCATCTCCGCCTTGATGCGGGCGACTTCGGCGCGGCCGGCGTCGTGCACTTGCTTGGCGGTCATGTTCGTTGTGGTGTAGTGCCGCACGCGGCTTTCGTAGTAGGGCAGGCCGTCGAAGCTGTCGCGAGCGCCGATCGTCTCGCGGCATTCGGGGATGTACTCCGTCTCCATGTACTCGCCAAGTTCGCGAAACGCGGGGATCACGCTGTGCTTGATGGCGAGCTGGGCGCGTTCGGCCAGTTCGTCATCCTTGCCGCGCTGGAGGAAGGGGGCGTACATGGGATGCGTCGTGGGATCTTCCGCCTGGGCATCCGCTGAAATCGCACGGATCTGATCGGGCAGGCTGCG